>OX246754.1:113477505-113731334 GCA_945910035.1 Brachypalpus laphriformis | reverse complement strand
AAATAATAAATAATAAATAATAAATAATAAATAATAAATAATAAATAATAAATAATAAATAATAAATAATAAATAATAAATAATAAATAATAAATAATAAATAATAAATAATAAATAATAAATAATAAATAATAAATAATAAATAATAAATAATAAATAATAAATAATAAATAATAAATAATAAATAATAAATAATAAATAATAAATAATAAATAATAAATAATAAATAATAAATAATAAATAATAAATAATAAATAATAAATAATAAATAATAAATAATAAATAATAAATAATAAAAAATAAATAATAAATAATAAATAATAAATAATAAATAATAAATAATAAATAATAAATAATAAATAATAAATAATAAATAATAAATAATAAATAATAAATAATAAATAATAAATAATAAATAATAAATAATAAATAATAAATAATAAATAATAAATAATAAATAATAAATAATAAATAATAAATAATAAATAATAAATAATAAATAATAAATAATAAATAATAAATAATAAATAATAAATAATAAATAATAAATAATAAATAATAAATAATAAATAATAAATAATAAATAATAAATAATAAATAATAAATAATAAATAATAAATAATAAATAATAAATAATAAATAATAAATAATAAATAATAAATAATAAATAATAAATAATAAATAATAAATAATAAATAATAAATAATAAATAATAAATAATAAATAATAAATAATAAATAAATAAATAATAAATAATAAATAATAAATAATAAATAATAAATAATAAATAATAAATAATAAATAATAAATAATAAATAATAAATAGTGAATAATAAATAATAAATAATAAATAATAAATAATAAATAATAAATAATAAATAATAAATAACAAATAATAAATAATAAATAATAAATAATAAATAATAAATAATAAATAATAAATAATAAAGAATAAATAATAAATAATAAATAATAAATAATAAATAATAAATAATAAATAATAAATAATAAATAATAAATAATAAATAATAAATAATAAATAATAAATAATAAATAATAAATAATAAATAATAAATAATAAATAATAAATAATAAATAATAAATAATAAATAATAAATAATAAATAATAAATAATAAATAATAAATAATAAATAATAAATAATAAATAATAAATAATAAATAATAAATAATAAATAATAAATAATAAAAAATAAATAATAAATAATAAATAATAAATAATAAATAATAAATAATAAATAATAAATAATAAATAATAAATAATAAATAATAAATAATAATAATAAATAAATAAATAATAAATAATAAATAATTAATAATTAATAATTAATAATAAATAATAAATAATAAATAATAAATAATAAATAATAAATAATAAATAATAAATAATGAATAATAAATAATAAATAATAAATAATAAATAATAAATAATAAATAATAAATAATAAATAATAAATAATAAATAATAAATAATAAATAATAAATAACAAATAACAAATAATAAATAATAAATAATAAATAATAAATAATAAATAATAAATAATAAATAATAAATAATAAATAATAAATAATAAATAATAAATAATAAATAATAAATAATAAATAATAAATAATAAATAATAAATAATAAATAATAAATAATAAATAATAAATAATAAATAATAAATAATAAATAATAAATAATAAAAAATAAATAATAAATAATAAATAATAAATAATAAATAATAAATAATAAATAATAAATAATAAATAATAAATAATAAATAATAAATAATAAATAACAAATAATAAATAATAAATAATAAATAATAAATAATAAATAATAAATAATAAATAATAAATAATAAATAATAAATAATAAATAATAAATAATAAATAATAAATAATAAATAATAAATAATAAATAATAAATAATAAATAATAAATAATAAATAATAAATAATAAATAATAAATAATAAATAATAAATAATAAATAATAAATAATAAATAATAAATAATAAATAATAAATAATAAATAATAAATAATAAATAATAAATAATAAATAATAAATAATAAATAATAAATAATAAATAATAAATAATAAATAATAAATAATAAATAATAAATAATAAATAATAAATAATAAATAATAAATAATAAATAATAAATAATAAATAATAAATAATAAATAATAAATAATAAATAATAAATAATAAATAATAAATAATAAATAATAAATAATAAATAATAAATAATAAAAAATAAATAATAAATAATAAATAATAAATAATAAATAATAAATAATAAATAATAAATAATAAATAATAAATAATAAATAATAAATAATAAATAATAAATAATAAATAATAAATAATAAATAATAAATAATAAATAATAAATAATAAATAATAAATAATAAATAATAAATAATAAATAATAAATAATAAATAATAAATAATAAATAATAAATAATAAATAATAAATAATAAATAATAAATAATAAATAATAAATAATAAATAATAAATAATAAATAATAAATAATAAATAATAAATAATAAATAATAAATAATAAATAATAAATAATAAATAATAAATAATAAATAATAAATAATAAATAATAAATAATAAATAATAAATAATAAATAATAAATAATAAATAATAAATAATAAATAATAAATAATAAATAATAAATAATAAATAATAAATAATAAATAATAAATAATAAATAATAAATAATAAATAATAAATAATAAATAGTGAATAATAAATAATAAATAATAAATAATAAATAATAAATAATAAATAATAAATAATAAATAATAAATAATAAATAATAAATAACAAATAATAAATAATAAATTACAATTTTTTATTTTTTTTTGGCCTAGGGGTGGTGGAAAAACGCCGATGCGCACGAGAAACAGTCCCGCTCTGTTTCAGGTAGTGTGAGACTCCTACTCACTAAAAAACCACCTTAAGCCCTTTGTTCTACTTGACACCATCCACTCCGGAACCGCTTATTGCATTATTTCAGAGTGGTGTCGCTTTCTTCCCCTTTAAGGGCCGGCTTTTTCATATTTCTCTTCTTAAGCGGGTTTATTTGTCTTGCCGGTGAGGCTTTATATCCTTACGAAATTTTCTGAAGGTATGTTTTCTTCATCCTCTCTCTTCTTCTTCTTTAGGACCGTTTGGATGAAATTGCTGATCCTGTTCCAGCTGTCGACACTAGAGATCATCTTCCGGACCACGTTGTCTGGGGAGAAATTGCCTATGTCCAACTCAAGCCTAGATCTCTGCGCTGCCCACCTGTTGCAATCAAAGGAGTCACCATACTGGCAGGCTGCACTGTCCTTCTTTCCCATTATACATAGATACCGGTTGAAGTAGCCGTGTTTGGTTAGGAATTGGGTGATGTCGTAGTCCACTTCCCCGTGTTTCCGTTCCGTCCAGGCAGCGACATCTCCTATTAACCTGGCGGTCCATCTTCCCCTGGTTTCAGCATTCCACCTGCTTTGCCACCTCTCTTTGGTCCGCTCCTTTGCTTCAGCTAACGCGGCTTCAACCCGTATTTCCGCCTTGTTGTTGTGGACGTACTTTCTTTCTGCTGCTAGCAGATCTATAGGGGTCACTCCCGCTACCACGAGGACGGCTGGTTCAGACACTGTGCGGTAGGAGCTAGTGACTCGAAGGGCTCTACGCCTCTGTACTCCGGCCATTTGTTTCCTGTACTTTTGCATGACTGGGCCTCCGATGTTCGCCATAATCCTGCTGAGTGCCGTCGTGACTTTCGCTGCTCTCTCCGACGCCGATCTAATTTGTTCCCAGTAGGTGAGTTTGCAGTCCAGAGTCATACCCAGGTACTTTACTGCGCTCTTGCCGGTGATTGTCTCTGAACCTACTAGGAAATCGACGTCAGTCGGGATCCGTCTCCTGGTTAGCAGAACTATCTCTGTCTTCTCGGGTGCCAGTCGTAGACCATGGTCGGCCATCCACTCTTGCACCCGTCTCATGACCTGGTTTAGTTTCCGCTGCGCTTCTGTTGTATCCCTTGCGGTGATCACTGCTCCAATCTCATCTGCGTATCATATGAGGAAGGTGTCTTCAGGCATCTCCATCCGAAGGATTCCATCGTATGAAACGTTCCACAAGTCCGGTCCCAGTATTGAGCCCTGCGCTGCTCCTGCTGTGATGTCCTTGCTGCGGCGTCCCTCTGCAGTATCATAAAGAAGTTTCCAATCTTTGAGGTAGTCCCCCAACACCTGCAAAAGATACTTTGGTACCCTGAAGATGTATTTCAGCGGCTCCAGGATATCTACCCATCTTGCTGAGTTGAAGGCGTTCCTCTCGTCTAGGGTTGCAAGCACGACGACTTTTCTCGAGTAGTGGTTGCCTTGTTGAGCGATTTGGGCTGTCTTAACCACTTCCTCGATAGCACCTACTGTTGAATGTCCCTTGCGAAAACCATGCTGCCTTTCAGACAGGACACCAGCACTCTGGATTGCCGTAGTGAGTCGGGCCTTCAGCATCTTCTCCAGAAGTTTCCCCGTTGTATCCGGCATACACAAAGGCCGGTAGGCTGATGGGCATTCCGGGTCTCCCTTTCCCTTGATGATTAGGACCAACCTTTGTATTTTCCAGCTCCTGAAGGTGAAGGTGTATTTCAGCGGCTCCGGGATATCTCCCCATCTTGCTGAGTTGAAGGCGTTCCACACGTCTAGGGTTGCCAGCACGACGACTTTGAGCGATTTGGGCTGTCTTAACCACTTCCTCGATAGCACCTACTGTTGAATGTCCCTTGCAAAAACCATGCGGCCCTTCAGACAGGACACCTGCACTCTGGATTGCCGTAGTGAGTCGGGCCTTCAGCATCTTCTCCAGAAGTTTCCCCGTTGTATCCGGCATACGCAAAGGCCGGTAGGCTGATGGGCATTCCGGGTCTCCCTTTCCCTTGCTGATTAGGACCAACCTTTGTATTTTCCAGCTCCTGTAGAAAATCCCGTCCAAGAGGCAGCGGTTGAACATATTTAGCAGCAGCAGTGGGCACGTTCTTGCGATGATTTTCAGCGCTTCTCCTGGTATGCCATCGGGTCCGGGAGCCTTCTTATTTTTTTTATCCGACGCTGCCGAGGTCAGTTCGTCATATGTGAACAGTGGGACATCCTCGCGTTGGATGGAGAAGATGTCAGGTGGTCTAACCGGGTGAATCGGGAAGAGTGTGTCCACTATCTCCTTAATTTTTTCAGGACTCATTTTCGGGGAGGCGGACTGTGCCCCAAGTTTGCGCATCACAACCTTATAGCCAAGCCCCCAGGGGTCGCTGTTTACATCCTGCCGGAGTTCCTCCCACCTTTGCTTCTTGCTCGCGTATATTGCTCTCTTGAGTTAAGTCCTCGCGATTCTGTATTCCGCCAGAACAGTTGCAGTGGCTTCCACGTGTCGTCTCCTTCCTCGGGTGACCTTCCGTCTAAGGTGTAGGCACCTCCTTCTGAGCTCAGCAATTTCTCCGGACCACCAGTAAACCGGACTCCTGCGGCCATGAGAGCTCCTATACAGAGGCATTGAGGCGTCGCACGCGCGGTGTATGAGGCGCATAGTCGCTTCTGCCTTTGCCTCCGCTGTCCCTGACGTGCCAAGGACTACGTCTTTCCCATCTTCTATCGCCCTTGCGAGGAGTACTTCATTGAGGGCGTCCACCCTCCACCTAGGTCTTCCCCTTTGGTTTACGCTTCGGGTATCTCGGTTCGTCTGTAGGTCGTACATGATGTATTGGTGGTCACTGCCAGTATAGTCTTCGATGACTTCCCAGTTTTTGATGTATCCAGCTATTGACTCCGATGCGAAAGTTACATCTGGGATTGTTTCGCCGTAACCAACTCGCCTAAAAGTAGACACGTTGCCGGTGTTTATCACGTTTAGACCTAGCCTGTCAGCCGTTTCCAAAATTTGCCCCCCTCTTTTGTCCATTCTGGGCATCCCCCACTCTACCGCTTTGGCATTGAAGTCTCCAGCTACGATGACCGGTCCTCCGATTTCTCGTATTGTGTCCTCCAGTAAACCTTCTAACTTTGCTTCGAACTCTGCAGTGGCTTCGTTAGGTGTAAAGTAGCAGCTGATGAGCGTCGTTTCCCCGAATTTCGCCCACGTAAAACCTCCCGCCGCCGACACTCCTTATGGGGAATGCGTTCGTGTCTGCGATCCATATAGCAACTGTGCCCAGTGTGTCCGCGATCCAGCCCGGTCCTTCTTTGCCTTTGTATTGCTCGCTGATAAGTACAACGTCGGCCTTCAGATCCAGTCTCAGCTGATGTTAGAGGTCGTCGGCCGTCCGGCTCGTATGAAGGTTTCCTTGGAGGATCCGTCCTTAAACACACGACACGTTCCCGATCCAGGTACATGGGCTAGTAGGTCTTGTGCTAGCCCTATCTCTGCGCATAAGTATCATTTCGCAGTTGCCCGGCAATCTTCTTTTTTGTGTCCCTGTTCGCCGCAGGCCAAACATAGCCCCTTTGCGATCTTCGGTTCGCCCCTTTGCACGTTGCCTGCTGATGTCCGTATCCAAAACATCTGCAACACCGCGTGACCACAACTCTTGGGCGCACCCTACAGTAGATCCAGCCGATTTTGATGCGTGGGCCTTGTAGCACCTCGTTGGCAGCTCGTACATTTAGCTGTATGATCGCCAATTTTTGCGCTCTGTTATTCACCTTGTTCAGAGCCACTTGAAGTTTTTGTTCTGGGTCGCTCAATTTTAGCTTCACAGCCGTTTCCACCTCCTCTTCTGACGTAAACTCATCCAAGTCCCTGATTTCCAATGTAGTCCTCGGTTTAAGGTGGCGGATGTCGGCCTTCTCCCCAAGGATGGACTTCAAAGACGCGCTGAAGTTTTCCTTTCCCTTCGAATTCGACGCTAGTTCCAGTAAAACGTGGCCTGACATTGCTTGGCGAACGGCCTTAATTTTTGTTTCACTGTTGTCAGGATTTACCTTGGATCGAATCTCGCGCAGTATTTCGGCGTAGGTCTCCTTCCCTGTCTGCTTTATGAGAATCGCTTCTGGGCGGGATTTCACCAGTTTCCTACTCTTCGGCGCCTTCTCTTCCTCATTCGATGTTCGCTGCCTTGGTCCACTTTCCAAATCTCTTCGCCTATTTTCTCCGTGCGGTTGTATTATGCTAGGTACATTTGCCGCCTCCAGAGGTTCCTGGCGTTTCCTCTTCTCGGTCTCCTTGCTGAGTGGGCTTGATGGTGGCCTCTTCTTTGTTTGAGTGTTTTCTGACGGGTTCCTGGTTTTTGCTCGCTCGATATTGTCTCCACTCTTTTCGGTAATTTGCCTTCTGCTTGCCTCTGTCTGCCTCAATGATGAGCTCCTAGCTTTAAGCTGGGAACCTAAGATGTCCAGGGACTCCTCTAGTTCGGGCAGGCCCTTCTTGACATCCATACTGATGTTCTTCTGCCTATCCGTCGCTTTCTTCATCTGCTTAACAATATTCCTGCATTTCTGCAGCTCCATTTCCAGGATCCCTTGTTCGGGCGACGTGTTCGGGTCACTCGTCTTCTTCTCCTGAATTCGCGTTCCAGCCGGAGGTGTCCGCGTGGGCCTTGAGCTATCGCTCGTTCCTGGTGGGGGTGAACGGCCGATCCGCGTTCTTCGTATGAAGGGGTTTATCTCTCCCTCCTCCATAACTCAGTCTGAGCATTTACGCTCGTGTAGGGAGTGTGGCTGGAAATTTACCTGGGGGAGCTTGGGTTTTTTACTGGAAATGGGAAATGAGTGACTGGAAAGTCCCTGGAAGGATTGGCTTATAGGGGAACCCAGCTATTCCTGGAAAGCGGAGAGAGAGTGACTGAAAAGTCACTGGAAGGGATGGATTTGTTTGAATATTGGGTTTGGTAGACTGTCGCTTCTATAATCTGAACACGATTGGTCCACCTTTGGGGTTATGTGAAATCTCACGCTATCAGTTCAGCCGCCGGAGCACCCAATATGAAGTAGATATGGTACTCACCAGAGAAGGTCAAAATCGATGAACCCTCACTGTATTGGGATAAAAGAGCAGCTGATCTACCACTTAGTATGAAAAATTGGTTATAAAAAATATTTAATCACTTCTAAATTCTATATTAAATAGTCAACACTTAAACACTGCAACTTGCTTGTGTTGCCAGCATTGCCAGATCAATCAAATAAATAATAAATAATAAATAATAAATAATAAATAATAAATAATAAATAATAAACAATAAATAATAAATAATAAATAATAAATAATAAATAATAAATAATTAATAATAAATAATAAATAATAAGTAATAAATAATAAATAACAAAATAAATTGTTTATTTATTTTTTAAATAAAAATAGCAATTAGTAGATCTGAAATCAATGTGTTATCAGACAAAGTTTATAATATATTATACCGATCGGATAATTTCGTAATCCTACAATATACATTTTCGATGTTAGCTAGTAAATGAAGCTCATCTGTAGAGAAGTGCCAGGGAAGGTTTAATATAATTTTTAAAAGTTTGTTTTGCGCTATTTCTAGTCGACGAATATGGGTTATTGCATACTTTCCCCAAACAGGTGACCCGTAGAACATTATCGCCTGAAAAATTGCTTTGTATACAATTCATTTATTTCATTACGCAAATGTAGCGGAAGGGCAGTTGCTCGGACGTGGAAAATCTGAACTATGAATAACGTAGTGACTAGGACCTAAGACAGAACCTTGGGGCACACCAGCATTGACATGGAATCTGCTAGACAACCAGCTATTTATAGATACCTTGAGGGATCTTTCCGATATTTTTTTTTTTTTTTATAATTTGCGCGCACTCAAAGGGTTATGAATACCTTTAGCATGTTTACACATATTACGGGCGTTGGAAAGGATGGATAGAGGGAGAAAAAAAGATTTTGGTGTAGTAGTTCTTAAAGCTCAGTTGTTTATGCTTCAGCTATTCTCTGGGGGTGGCGTCCAGATAACTGGGGAGATTTTTGTTATTATTGTCTTTGCTTCTGATTCGCAGTACTTTTTTCCCGATAACCGATGTCAAGGGCAAATCATCATCAACAGAGCGAACAATTTTTCCAGCCACATGCCCAAGATACTGCCATTATTATGCCTTCGCAGGAGTGTTATGATTTTAACCAAACAAGGTGGGAAATTTAAGAGTGCAATAATCCTTCGTGCCACACACTGTCAAATGCTTTCTCTGTATCTAGAAAAACCATACCTGTACTTTTTCCTAGGTTAAAGTTGCTTTGAATATGGCTCGTAATGCGGTGAATTCGATTTACTGTGTTATGGTGTTTTCTGAATCCAAATTGTTCCTGTGGTAAAGTATTGTTTATTTCACAGTGTAGCAGCAGTTTTTCTTTGATAATCTTGTCAAAGCATTTACTTAAAGAACTAAGTAGATTTATAGATCTGTAGCTACAAGGCAAACTGCCGATCTTTCCTGGCTTTAATACGGGAATAACTTTTGCTTCTCTCCACGCTTTTGTGAAGTAGGAGAGTTTAAAGCAACTGTTGAATAGTTCTTGCAAGAACCTTAGGCCTATTCTGGACAGATGCTAGAATATAAGTTTTTGACTTCATCAAACCCAGTAGACTTGAACGGTTTCAATGAGGCTATAAGATTTTGAAGCTCACTTACCGAGACAGTTATGTTGTCTTCATTTACAGTAGTAGTAGTATAGAGTGATTTACAAAAAATACATTAGCCAAGGCGTTAGCTTTTTCATGACTAGAAACCATAGTTGAGTCACCTATTTTTAGTGCGGGAATAACCAAATGCTTCTTTTTAACCGCCTTAATCATATTCCAGAAAAGCTTACTGCCTTTCTCTAGTCTTTGAAGCTTATCATTTCACAGCTTATTTCTAAGGGCAAAAAGTTTGTCTTTCAATATTGCACTTACCATTTTGGTCACCGGCACATAATAATAATTACGTGTCCTAATCCACACAGATCTGTAACTATTCCTTAACTTAATAAGCCGCAGAATATTTGAGGGCAGTACTTTTGCCTACCTATGATTAGTAGGAACTTTTGGAATTGATTGATCTGCACTTTCTAAGACGCTAGTAGTGAAAAAACTAATTCGATCTTCGATTTGGGCCATCGAAGTATCATCTGGAAAAGCTTCGTTAATTGATTTCAATTTCGACCCTAGAATATTTTTAAACCTATTCCAATTCGCATTTTTATAGTCATATGTCGTATTTCTATATTCTTTTAGTGCTAAATTGGTAGAACACTTAACTGCTAGATGGTCCGAGCTCAAATCATTTAACACCAAGGGCTGGCTGAAGAGGTCAGGCTTATTAGTTAGAAATATATCCAAGTTGATGGACTAGATCGGCTGTTTGAAGGAATGAAAGTAGGATCAGGAGGATACACAATACTAAATGGGTGCCTTAAACTTAAGTCTGCAAGTACGTTACCCCAGGCATTAGCTCTAAGGTAACCCCGGCTCCGGTGCCTACAATTAAGAGGCTCCCGGAAATTACACCAGAGGAAATTACGGCAGAATTTTTTTTTGCAAAAAACGCCATTTAGTAAAAATAGGAAAAAATAGCAGAAAACTCTTTGGAAAATACACCAGAAATGTTGGAAATTAGGCCAGACAAGTGTGGAAAAAGAGCCAGAAAGTAAAATGGAAATAAGGCCAGAAAATATATATTCTGGCTTAATTTCCAGATTATTTTTGGAAAAAAGACCAGAAAATGTTTCTTTAATTTTTAAACATGGCAGCTTGTGAGTGATAAAGTATTTAAACAAATAAAAAACTCTGAGGGAATCAGCGTGCTGGAGGAGGGGGCGCGCTGCAACGATAACGGTTCGCGCGGTCGACGCCCTCGGCACGGCCGGCGCGCACGACGAGCTCGGCGCCCCGCGTGGGAGCACGCCGGGCCCTTGCGTGAAGCGGTCGTTTTGTATTTGTTTAATTACTTTATCACTCACAAACTGTCATGTTTAAAAATAAAAAAAAAGGTGTCTTTCGTAGACGTACGGTCTCTGAAACTGTTTAAATGTTAAAACAAACGTTTTCAATAACTTTCTTCTTTTTATAAGTAGTAACCATAAAAAAATTTAACAATATGTAACATACAATTATGTTACCTACTAAATGTAAACTTGAAGCGTGTCTGTTACGATTTCCCGGCAGCATGGACATTTATAATTTTCATGTCCATCTGCAACTGCTTGCGCTTCCAACTTTACTCAGACCATACTTTCATGTGTTTGCATGGCAGCATCACAATATTTGGATAAAGAGCCTGACATATAACACATAATATCACATCCAGTTCTGTGGTGTCCGGAAGTTCTTGCTGTTCTTGTAACAATATTTTTTTACTACTTTTTTGCTTGCCACTAACAATTTCATAAAAAAAAATCCATTTTGTTAATATTTTATTTTTACAGTGTCACAGTCATAGATAAACACTCGTAAGCAATTAAATGACAATGCAAGCAAAAGCACCGCCAACAAGAATGATTAATATATTATTATTGCACTACTACCTCGGTAATGTGAACTCACAAATCTATATAGTATTAATAGCTTTCGTTATTCGAAAATTCTCTTATTTTTAGTTGAAAAAAAATGTTCCAATAATGTGAACCCCTCCAAAATTGGAACAGGCCCTTGTTTTAATTAGTTCACATTATCGAGGTAGTGCTGTATTATTAAGCCTTATTAACAGATAATAAATGATGAGCTAATAGTACACATTTTACAGCGCTGGCTACCAGGGCCTTCGGCTACTGCCTAATATAATTGTTAATTTATTGCAACAATTGATATAATATACAGTTTTCTGGCTCTTTTTCCAAAACAGAAAATGGAAAAAACCCCAAAAAAAATGTTGTCACATTTTTTCCAAATTATTTTTTCAGGCCCTTTTTCCATTTCTAAAAATGGAAAAAACGCCAGAAATTTTTTCGAAAAAAGGCTTGACATTTTGGAAAGTTTGCCCGAAAAATCTGGCCTTTTTCATAGGAAAAAATATCAGATTTTTGTAAGAAGCGTTTTCTGTCGTTTTTTTCCATAAGCATTTCTGGCGTAATTTCCTCTGGCGTAAATTTCGGGGCCTAAGTTTTGATATGGCAATTTCGCTCGCCATGTCCAAGCATCTGGCAGTTGTAGCACTGTGTAAGGTAATTTCTTCGGTTGCGTGCGAAGTCCCATTTGACTTGAGTTTTAAGAATCGATTTAATATTTTTCTTTAAATCACTTAGTCGTATGGAACCGCTTTCGACAACGACAAGATAGAAGATATCGACATATTTGTCATACTTCTTCTTAATCACTTTTAAATTAGTGGACTTAAGGCCGAGGCGAATAAGTTCATTTTTTAGATTGTCTAGTGGAAGTTCATCAAGACCGTACAATATTAGTTTGAGTGACTTCGCAGACGGAAGGTCATGCGAGATAAACTGCCAGTTGCAGGTTTTGAGCAAAGTGCAGATATTTTTTTTCATGAGTCTCAACACTTTCACACATTATTTTAATGCTAATTGATATTTTTTTTTAACATTATAGTCTTGAATGTCGTTTTGGCGTAGAAATGAGTGCACATTTTCAGCGGATTTTTGTAATACACAAACAGCTGGAATTTCAAGTTTTTTTTTTACTGAAGGGAGAGTAATAACCACATCGGTTTCGATATCATTGTCCGAATCTGGTAAACACTGAATTTGTTCTAGAGTTATCACTTCTAGAACCTATTTTTCCGCTTCTTAATAAATACTGAGATCGATTTCTCTTAGGAATGTTTGTTGTTTAAGATCCGTACGTAAGAAAAAAGAACATCCGACGGGGGCTAAGCTCGACAGCGAACTGAGTTGTAAATATTTGAATAATAGAAATACCAAATATGTACGTGCATATATACAAGAGAAAGGCCAACTCCAATCGTTTTTTTGAGAGGGAATGTGACCTAATTAATGCACTCGAAAGCATAAGATCGAACTGTCAAACTGAATAGACGTGTCAAGAAATTTCTCTAGCAAAAGTTCTTAATTTTTGGAAAAATTGTGTTAAAATTGTGGAAAATATGGCAGCCGATTGTAAAAAATGCACTGAAAATTTCGGTAAAACAAAAATAAAGATAGTATGCGGAGGATTTTGCGAAGGAATGTTTCACGAAAGGTGCACCGGTTTAAAAGAGTATGATTTGAATGCTGTTAGATCGAACAAAAATATTGTTTTTATATGTGACGATTGTTTGGACAATAAAAACACTATTAATAAAAATCTTCAGGAAGTCTTAAAATCGGTAAAACAAAATAAAGAAAGTATTGCAAAGCAAGAAAAAGCGGTATTTGATATACTCGGGAAAATTAACGCCTTAAACAAATGTCAACTCCAAGTGCAAGGTACAACAAAAACAGAAACATATGCAAGTCAGTTGCAAAAGTGTCCACCAGTTATATTAAAACCGAAATGTAAACAAAGTGTAGAAAAAACAAAAGAGGATTTGAAAAAGAATGTTGACCCATCAAATTTAAAAATCAGTGACATAGCGGCAAGAAACAACGGAGTGGTTGAAATATCATGTGAGAGTGAGGGTGAAAGACATATAGTAAAAAGTGCAGTTGAAAAGAAGCTTGGTGAATCATATGAAGTAAAAGTACCGGTACTTAAGAAACCAAGATTATTTATCACAGGTATGAGTGAAAGCATAAGCGAAGAAGAAATGGAAAAGAGCTTAAAAGCACAAAACCGTTCATTGAGTGAAAGCGAGATCAGATGTGTCAAAATCATAAAAGTGGTAAACAAAAAGAGTCACATGAACAGAGAATATTGGAATGCAGTGGTAGAGTTGGATTCTAAAAGCTTTCAAGTGGCCATGGGCGTAGGTAAAGTAAACATTCGGTGGGACAGATGTAAGATCTTCGAGGAATTAAGAATAAAAAGGTGCTACAAATGTTTAGGCTTTAATCATGAGTCAAAAGACTGTAAAAATAAGCCTAGCTGCAGAAAATGTTGTGGTGATCATGAATCCAAAAATTGTAATGAACCGGAAAAAAATGAGTGCGTGAATTGTGCAATGACAAATACACGATTAGGTTTAAATTTGGATATTAAACACAAAACTCTGGATTATAATTGCCCAGTTTACTTAAGAAAACTGGAGGTAAAGCGTAGCCGAGTTTTATATTAGCAATTAAAACAACATTATACTCCAACTCCGCTTTCTTACATAAGTGGAGTGCTCCTTAATATACAGGGTATAACAGGCAATTTTGAGTTAATTGAAGATCTTGTTGCAAAAACTGACCTAGACTTTGTACTACTAACCGAAACGCATTTAACAAGTAATATAGAAGAGTGTGAAGTGAGTTTACCTGGTTACAGGAAGTATGATTGTTTAAGTAGTTCTAGACATACGGGTGGGGTGACTGTATATGTAAAAGAAAGTCTTAGATCAACCCAAAAAAATACCTTAGTGCGAAAAAAACAAATCTGGATCTCATCGGTAAAAATAACATATAAACGGGAAGTATGGAATATAATAACACTATATAGAGCCAGAACTATTAGAGTGAATGATTTTTGTGATATTATGAATGAATGGGTTCCGAGAAATGTGAATGATAATGAATATGTACTAGTAACGGGTGATTTCAATATAGATTTTAGTAATACAAATAACTATGAACTGAACTACATCAGGCAATTCCTACTTAATATTGGTCTAAGACAACTAGTAAATGAACCAACGAGAATAGCAGCTACTTCAAGTACGTTGATAGATTATGTTCTCAGTGATTATACTGTAAGTGCGGATGTTAAAGTAAGAAGAGATTTTAAGATATCGGATCATAAGACTGTGTATATACGACTTTTCACAAATCAATTTATATCACGAAGACCCAATCAATTTAAGATCATTAAATATGGCAGAACTTAATAATCACATCCTATTGAACGAGGTTGAAGACATACATACTTGTGCGAACAAGTTAGAGGATGCCATTAAATGTGCATTATTGTCACAGACAAAAACCATCACAATAGGTAAGAAGTGCGCTGAGTGGTTTAATATTGAATTAGCGAGAAGTAAACGGGAAAAAGTAAGTTTATATAACAGAGCTGTATTAACTAATTTAAGAGTGGATTGGAATAGATACAAATTGGCTAGGAACTCATACAAATACCAGTGTATTAGAACGAAAAGTGCTTACATTGAACGTAAAATCAGTGAAAAGGCTGGTGACCAAAAAGGCCTATGGAAAGCGTTAAAACAACAAATTTTTAAGGAAAATAAAAATGTTCCCTGTGATCTTAAAGTTAACGGTATTACTTTAAAGACTGATTTAGAAATAGCGAATGCGTTAAATACCTTTTTCATTACCAGTGTTATAGACATAAATAATAGTATCCCATATGTTCAATATTCTGACAATATTCCCTTGTGTGAAAGTAGATTTAAATTTTGTGAAATTGATATAAATGAACTTTTAGAGATAGTTAAATCAATTAATACAAAAAGTGATTGCTATGGTTTGAATCACAATTTAATACTGGACTGTAAAGATGAAATTCTACCTCTTCTTCTAAAAATAATTAATTTATCGCTGCGAAATGGAATATTCCCTGAAAGTTGGAAGATCGCGGATATCATACCGGTTGAAAAAGTGAATAATGCGAGCACACCAGAGGAGTGGAGACCTATAAATATGTTGCCTATCTACGAAAAGATATTGGAAACAATAGTTTGCAGGCAATTAGTGTGCTTTGTGGAAGAAAAGAAAATTATGTGCGTAGAACAATCTGGGTTTAGGCGGGGACACTCATGTGAGACATCTATTAGTTGGGTAATAAATGAATGGAAAAAAGAAAATGAGAAGGGCAATATTGTATTGGCAGTGTTTTTGGACCTAAAGCGAGCATTTGAAACCATAGATCGGGATATATTGGCGAGTAAACTCTATAAATATGGTATTCGTGGAAAGGAATTAGAGTGGTTTAAAAGTTATTTAAGTGGAAGAACTCAGAAAGTGCGTATTAAAGAAACATGTTCAAGCCCGCAACTAATTCCCGTTGGCGTGCCCCAAGGTTCGGTTATTGGTGTTTTACTCTTTTTGTTGTATATAAACGACATCGGAGATTCCTTACTTCATTCCAAAGTATGCCTTTTTGCTGATGATACTCTTATATACCTTTGTGGAAAGGACGTAAGTGTTAGTGAAAATATCCTACAGGGTGAAATTGACGGAATGAATAATTGGCTGTGTAAAAATAAACTTAAGATTAATGTCCAAAAAACTAAGTGTATGTGTGTCAATAGAAACAACTTTAGTGTAAACGTTAGAATAAATGGTGAACTCGTTGAATGTGTTCAAGAAGTTAAATATTTGGGTGTGTACATTGACAGTAAACTTAAGTTTGATTACCATTTAGGAAGTTTATGTGCGAAAATATCAAAAAAGGTAGGCTTTCTCGGCAGAATTAGGAAATATATATCAACGAATTGTGCTCAAACCATTTATAATACTATTGTTCTTCCACATTTTAACTATTGCTCATCGACCATATACATGTGTTCCCTCGAATACCAAGACAAACTTCAAATTCTCCAAAACAGGGCTATGAGAATCATTTTAAAGTGTGATCGCCAAACTCCTATATTAGTCATGCTTCAATCCTTACGATGGCTAAGTGTTTCCCAGCGGTTAAAGCTCAATGCTCTAGTCATGATTTTTAAAATAAAGCAAAACATGTATCCTGAATATCTGCAAAATGATGATATGTATATAACAAACAACAGGTATAGTCTACGGAACCTTGGTGACTTTCGGCTACCCCTATACAGAAGAGCGGCTACCCAAAACAATTTGCTGTACAAAGGTCTTCAATTATCCAACCGACTTCCAAGTGCAATTAAGAATTTAACAAATTTAAATTTATTTAAAACTAGAGCAAATTACTTATTAAAAAACAATTTTATTTGAAATACATTATTGTAATTAAAGTTAAGAGTTTACGAACTAATAAAACCTCTAAAAAAAAAAAAAAAAAACTCAACATCCATTAATGCCGGCGTAAGTCTGTATAAAATACCAGCAAAAATATTAAGAAGGCACTTAAAGACTGAATGCAAAAAAAAAATGGGCTTTGAGATCTCCGTCTTATTCGGGCACTGAAGTCGAGCTGAGAATGATAGTCCTATCAAAAAATTACAGTTCCATGGGTTCGCTCCAAATAGAGACGAAGTACGTCGAATGGCGTTTGGCATTGCTGAAAGGTACAAAATTGAGCACTGATTCTATGGACACAAAAAAACCCGGTAAAGGATGGCTGGCTACAGTGCATTCTTCGCCAAAAGTGGCCCCATGAAACATGCATGTTGTATGTAAATACGTGTAATAAATGTGGTATTAAAACATAAAAAAACTATAATACGCCATACCACCCGATAGAGTGTACCATATGGCCCGCCCTAGAGGGTGATTTGGTTTTTGTTAATATCTTTTTTTTAAGTACTGAATTTAAAATTGTGTTACTTTTTTTCTAAATGTTTATGTTTGCGTAAAGAATATTTCTGTTTTCCTTTCGTTTCAAAATGTCTTTAAGTTTTTGAAATATTCAAAAACCAAAAGAGGTACACCATATCCCTCGACTTTACCCTATGTATTTTTTATTAAGATGGCTGCCAAACTCATAAAGTACTGTGACACTCGGGAGATGGGGCTTGTCATGTGTTGCGACGCGAATGCTCAGAATACAGACTGGTGCAGCAGCAAATGTAACATACGAGGAAACCATCTCCTAGACTTTATACTATCGTCTGGCATGATAATTAACAATGTTGGCTCCCAGCCAACTTTTGTTACGGCAAAGAGGCAGGAGGTAATTGATTTGACTTTATCTAATAGGTATTTCAAGTCAATTACTAGCTGGAGAGTACTGCCGGAGGTGTTTTTGTCAGACCATAGATACATTGTTTTCCAAATCGAATGCGAGGTCATAACTTTACAGGAGAGGAGGCATCCGAGGAAAACCAACTGGGTACGGTTTAGGGAAGAGCTAGACAGGTCTGTCAAAACTCCAACTAAGGTCAGAACGAAACGAAAGGTTGAGGATGCTGTTCAAAACCAGAATAGTGTCCTTACCAGCTGTTTTGGACTGACGTGCCCATTGACAAAAACCCCCTGCAGAACTCCGGTTCCCTGGTGGAGCCCAGAGCTGCAGCGACTTAGGAAAGAATCCAGAAAACTTCTAAATAGGTCACTCAAGACAAATTTAGAAGGTGACTGGGATCGTTTTAGATCGAAGCAAAAAGACTATAAGAAGTTTATTCGGTTGTCGAAAAGTGCTTCTTATTGACATTTTTGTGAAAAGATCGAGACACTCAGTGAAACCAACAGGTTGGTTAAGGTTCTCAAAAGGGGCAGGCCGACCAAACCAGAGTCACTGAGAAAGTCTGATGGCAAGTTTACTGAGACGAAAGCGGAAACTTTTAGTCTTCTGCTGGAGACTCACTTTCCTGGAAATCAGATAACCACTAGGTCGGAGCTTGGTCCACTTACCAAGGCTGAGCTTGATCTAAGTCAGAAAACTCGGCGCAGCTGGTATATTGCATCAGCCGTGGTAACAGATGAGGCCATCAAATATTCTGTGGCATCTTTTGATGGTTTCAAATCGCCTGGCACCGATGGAATATATCCAGCTATGCTGCAACAGGGTATAGATCAGCTATTGCCAACTCTGAAAAGAATTTTCACCGCTGGCTTGGCGCTGGCATACATTCCAACAACTTGGCGGACAGTCAGAGTGGCTTTCATACCGAAAATTAGTAAGGAAGACTATTCGCTCCCCAAGTGTTTCAGACCTATAAGTTTGACATCCTTCTTGCTGACAAGTATGGAGAGACTGGTAGAATTTCACGTGCGCAAAGTTGTTTTGAGGCTGCATCCACTATCCGAGATGCAGCATGCCTATCAGCGTGGGAAACCCTGCGAGACCGCACTTCAAAATTTAGTGGCCAGAATTGAATGCGCGCTTGATAGGAAAGAATACGCGATGGGTATTTTCATCGACATTGAGGTTGCTTTTGACAATGCGACTTTTGACTGCATGTGGGACTCTGCCAGACAACACGGGGTAGATGAAACATTAGTGTTGTGGATAAAAGCAATGCTAATGAACAGAACTTCGGTAGTGGATGGGGAATGTGGCCAATATGTTATGACAGGGGTAAACAGGGGCTGTCCGCAAGGTGGCGTTCTGTCTCCATTGTTGACTCTCTGTTGAACACTCTTAATAGTTCTAACGTCTACGCTCAGGCATATGTGGATGATGTCACCGTACTTTCTGTCGGGCCATGCCTGGCGACGGTCTGTACTAACGCGCAAGCCGATGCGTCGGTTGTTTGGTGGAAGGGGCTCTCGCGTATATATGTGGTTTCCTTTTGCGCGAAACTCCAAAGAACGGCTTGTCTCGGCTGCACGGGAGCTTTCCCGAGTACGCCTGGCTCTGCTCTAGGCGCTTTGCTGAACTTACCTCCCCTCGATACTTATATCATGGGTTGGCAAAATTCCAGTGTGGAGTGTACCAAAAACCGCCCCGCCTAAGACGATGGATGGCTTTGATAGTGCAACCCATGATATAAGTATCGAGGGTAACTTCCCCACCACGCAAAAAATCGATGGTTCCCAAACAATTAAAAGCCTCGGATAAGGATGACTCAACTAATGACGACCCCAGCAAACGAAATAAGGACAACGACCTTCGGGTCTGTACGTGGAATGTTCTGTCCCTTTAAGGACCACGTGCAGCCGAGCAACTAGCAGAGCCCCTAGACTGCTATAAAGCAGATATTACCGCCATCCAGGAAGTGCGATGGGATGGGCCGGGCAAAAAGAGAATGAAAAACTGTGACATCTACTACGGTGATTGCTACAGAGGCAACAGGCAACGCTTATTCGGATGCGGATTTGTCATACGCGGCAGACTTAGGTAAGAAGTCTTAAGCTTCCGACACGTGTGCGAGCGTATTATGACTATCCGGATCAAGGCTAAATTCGATAACATAAGCCTAATATGTGGTCAGGCCCCCACGGAAGAAAAGCAGCCTCCCACCAAAGAGTGTTTCTACGAACTCCTCGACAAAACATACGAGCAATGTCTTAAATACGACGTTAAAATCGTATTGGGCGATTTTAACGCCAAAATAGGAAAGGAGGACGTCTTTGGTAGGGCAGACGGTAAGCATAGCCTACACGACACCAGGTCTGATAACGGACTAAGGCTAATGTTACCATAGCAAGCACATGGTTTCCTCATCTCGATATTCATAAGCAGACATGGCGGTCCAATGATCATATAACGATCAACCAAATTGATCATATTGCGATCGACGCAAGGCATGCCTCCAGTATTCTGGATGTCCGTACCTTCCGAGTGGCCAACAAAGACTCGGATCATTACCTTGTTGTAGCCAAGGTACGAATGCGGATATCCGAATCTGAGCAACAAAGAAGAATCACTGTGAGAAAATTTAACGTCGAAAAGCTACAATCGCAAGAGACCGCCAGACTCTTCGCTGAACGCGCATCCCGAAATCTCTCAATCATCCCTATGCCGCCAGCATCAAGTGCCGAAAACCAGTGGCAACGCTGCCAACATGCCATCAGAAACGCTGCGACTGATGTGCTGGGTCTCGCTCACCCACCACCGCGAAACCCCTGGTTAGACGAAAAATGCCGGCGAGTGCATGCAGCAAAACAAGAGGCATACAAAGCGGCGCTGCAAAGGAGAACGAGAGCTGCTCGTGAGCTCTACGAGCAAAAGAGACGGGAAGAACATCGGCTTCTCCAAAGGAGAAGAAAGAGCATGAGAAGCGCGCGTTTGAGAATGTCGAGAGTTTATACTGCAGGAACAATGTACGGAAGTTTTACCAAAAGGTAAAAAGAACGTGTCAGAGGAGCAGTACCCGTACAGAAACCTATAGAGATGAAAATGGAAACCTCGTAGTAGAATCACAGTCGGTGCTGAGAATATGGAATTCTGCAGACTGTATAACGGCGACGAAGACCAACATCCCGCTGTCAGGCAGAATGAACCATTCAACATAGACGATGGAAAATTTCCGTCCACCTGACCAAAACGAAGTGAGGATAGCAATATCCAAGCTAAAATCGAACAAGTCTGACGGCTTACCGGCCGAAGTCTTCAAGGCAGCTGGGGATGAATTGGTAGAGTGCATACACCAACTCATCTCTAAGATTTGGTCAGGCGAGTGTATGCCTGATAAATGGGACCTCAGCATCGTTTGCCCGATCCACAAGAAAGGAGACCCCCTCAACTGTGCCAATTATAGAGGCATCAGTCTCCTCAACATCGGATACACGGTCTTTCCTATGATATTGTGTGAACGCCTGAAACCTTTTATCAACAGCCTGATTGGACCCTATCAGTGCGGTTTCAGGCCAGGAAAGTCCACCATCGATCAAATCTTCACACTTCGGCAGATCCTGGAGAAAACCCAAGAATTCCAAATCGATACTCACCACCTCTTTATCGATTTCCAGGCCGCCTATGACAGCATCTATAGGGAAGAGCTTTATAGAGCCATGTCTAGTTTTAACATCCCTGCCAAACTTGTCCGTCTGTGCAGGCTGACGATGGGGAACGCTCGCTGCGCGATCAAGGTCGGTAATGACCTTACCGAGACCTTTGATGTCAAAAAAGGCTTTAGACAAGGCTGACGCGCTGTCATGTGACTTCTTTAATATTGTACTTGAACGGATTGTGCGGAACTCACAAGCCAACACCGGAGGCACAATCTATTACAAGTCTGTACAACTGCTTGCATATGCCGACGATATAGACATTATCGGAAGAACTCAGCGGAGAGTCACCGGTGCGTTTGCAAGCATTGAGGCGGAAGCGGCCAAAATGGGTTTAGCGATAAACGAGGGCAAAACCAAGTGTATGCGGTCAACAAGAAGGGAAAGCCAACACCGAGAAATTGGACAAAACGTCTTAGTGGACAGCTATAACTTCGAGGTAGTAAGGGACTTTGTCTACCTTAGCTCTGCTATAAACTCTGAGAACAAGATCAGTGCAGAAATCAACCGAAGAATAACTCTTGCCAATCGCTGCTTTTTTGGGCTTATAGGGCAATTCAACAGTAAAGCCCTATCTCGAACTACTAAGAAGAGTCTGTATAAGACCCTGATCATCTCAGTCCTGCTTTATGGCGCTGAAACATGGACTTTATTAAAAGAGGATGAAGATATCCTTGGTCGCTTCGAGAGAAAAATTCTTCGTAAGATATTCGGTCCCATTTGCGTTGACGGGTTTTGGAGGAGAGGATTCAATCACGAACTATACGAGCTGTACAGCGACATCGACCTAGTCAAAAAACTGCGTATTGGACGTCTGAGATGGCTAGGACATATAGAGTGAATGGACACCAACATTCCGGTCCACAGAGTCTTCGAATCTAATCCCGAGTGACGACGCAGTAGAGGGAATCATCGCCGTAGGTGGCGCGCACAAGTTCAAGGGGACCTCGACAAACTTGGAGTGCGCAACTGGAGGCAATTAGCTAATGACGGAGCTAAATGTAGAGGCTTGTTGGTTGAGGCCCATGTTCACCCCGAACTGTGGCGCCACCTAAGTAAGTAAGTAAACTTATAGGTCTGAAACTCTTGGGAAGCGAATAGTCTTCCTAACCAAATTTCGGTATGAAAGCTACTCTGACTGTCCGCCAAGTTGTAGGAATGTATGCCAGCGCTAAGCCAGCGGTGAAAATTCTTTTCAGAGTTGGCAATAGCTGATCTTTATCCTGTTGCAGCATAGCTGGATATATTCCATTGGTGCCAGGCGATTTGAAACCATCAAAAGATGCCACAGAATATTTGATGGCCTCATCTGTTACCACGGCTGATGCAATATACCAGCTGCGCCGAGTTTTCTGACTTAGATCAAGCTCAGCCTTGGTAAGTGGACCAAGCTCCGACCTAGTGGTTATCTGATTTCCAGGAAAGTGAGTCTCCAGCAGAAGACTAAAAGTTTCCGCTTTCGTCTCAGTAAACTTGCCATCAGACTTTCTCAGTGACTCTGGTTTGGTCGGCCTGCCCCTTTTGAGAACCTTAACCAACCTGTTGGTTTCACTGAGTGTCTCGATCTTTTCACAAAAATGTCAATAAGAAGCACTTTTCGACAACCGAATAAACTTCTTATA
Organism: Brachypalpus laphriformis; assembly: GCA_945910035.1. Lineage (NCBI taxonomy): Eukaryota > Metazoa > Arthropoda > Insecta > Diptera > Syrphidae > Brachypalpus > Brachypalpus laphriformis. The sequence goes on along the minus strand of OX246754.1, from coordinate 113,708,120 downwards.
GTCTTTTTGCTTCGATCTAAAACGATCCCAGTCACCTTCTAAATTTGTCTTGAGTGACCTATTTAGAAGTTTTCTGGATTCTTTCCTAAGTCGCTGCAGCTCTGGGCTCCACCAGGGAACCGGAGTTCTGCAGGGGGTTTTTGTCAATGGGCACGTCAGTCCAAAACAGCTGGTAAGGACACTATTCTGGTTTTGAACAGCATCCTCAACCTTTCGTTTCGTTCTGACCTTAGTTGGAGTTTTGACAGACCTGTCTAGCTCTTCCCTAAATCGTACCCAGTTGGTTTTCCTCGGATGCCTCCTCTCCTGTAAAGTTATGACCTCGCATTCGATTTGGAAAACAATGTATCTATGGTCTGACAAAAACACCTCCGGCAGTACTCTCCAGCTAGTAATTGACTTGAAATACCTATTAGATAAAGTCAAATCAATTACCTCCTGCCTCTTTGCCGTAACTAAAGTTGGCTGGGAGCCAACATTGTTAATTATCATGCCAGACGATAGTATAAAGTCTAGGAGATAGTTTCCTCGTATGTTACATTTGCTGCTGCACCAGTCTGTATTCTGAGCATTCGCGTCGCAACACATGACAAGCCCCATCTCCCGAGTGTCACAGTACTTTATGAGTTTGGCAGCCATCTTAATAAAAAATACATAGGGTAAAGTCGAGGGATATGGTGTACCTCTTTTGGTTTTTGAATATTTCAAAAACTTAAAGACATTTTGAAACGAAAGGAAAACAGAAATATTCTTTACGCAAACATAAACATTTAGAAAAAAAGTAACACAATTTTAAATTCAGTACTTAAAAAAAAGATATTAACAAAAACCAAATCACCCTCTAGGGCGGGCCATATGGTACACTCTATCGGGTGGTATGGCGTATTATAGTTTTTTTATGTTTTAATACCACATTTATTACACGTATTTACATACAACATGCATGTTTCATGGGGCCACTTTTGGCGAAGAATGCACTGTAGCCAGCCATCCTTTACCGGGTTTTTTTGTGTCCATAGAATCAGTGCTCAATTTTGTACCTTTCAGCAATGCCAAACGCCATTCGACGTACTTCGTCTCTATTTGGAGCGAACCCATGGAACTGTAATTTTTTGATAGGACTATCATTCTCAGCTCGACTTCAGTGCCCGAATAAGACGGAGATCTCAAAGCCCATTTTTTTTTTTGCATTCAGTCTTTAAGTGCCTTCTTAATATTTTTGCTGGTATTTTATACAGACTTACGCCGGCATTAATGGATGTTGAGTTCGATCTTATGCTTTCGAGTGCATTAATTAGGTCACATTCCCTCTCAAAAAAACGATTGGAGTTGGCCTTTCTCTTGTATATATGCACGTACATATTTGGTATTTCTATTATTCAAATATTTACAACTCAGTTCGCTGTCGAGCTTAGCCCCCGTCGGATGTTCTTTTTTCTTACGTACGGATCTTAAACAACAAACATTCCTAAGAGAAATCGATCTCAGTATTTATTAAGAAGCGGAAAAATAGGTTCTAGAAGTGATAACTCTAGAACAAATTCAGTGTTTACCAGATTCGGACAGTGATATCGAAATGATATCAGTAAAAAAAAAACTTGAAATTCCAGCTGTTTGTGTATTACAAAAATCCGCTGAAAATGTGCACTCATTTCTACGCCAAAACGACATTCAAGACTATAATGTATCTACCAATTTAGCACTAAAAGAATATAGAAATACGACATATGACTATAAAAATTCGAATTGGAATAGGTTTAAAAATATTCTAGGGTCGAAATTGAGATCAATTAACGAAGCTTTTCCAGATGATACTTCGATGGCCCAAATCGAAGATTGAATTAGTTTTTTCACTACTAGCGTCTTAGAAAGTGCAGATCAATCAATTCCAAAAGTTCCTACTAATCATAGGTAGGCAAAAGTACTGCCCTCAAATATTCTGCGGCTTATTAAGTTAAGGAATAGTTACAGATCTGTGTGGATTAGGACACGTAATTATTATTATGTGCCGGTGACCAAAATGGTAAGTGCAATATTGAAAGACAAACTTTTTGCCCTTAGAAATAAGCTGTGAAATGATAAGCTTCAAAGACTAGAGAAAGGCAGTAAGCTTTTCTGGAATATGATTAAGGCGGTTAAAAAGAAGCATTTGGTTATTCCCGCACTAAAAATAGGTGACTCAACTATGGTTTCTAGTCATGAAAAAGCTAACGCCTTGGCTAATGTATTTTTTGTAAATCACTCTATACTACTACTACTGTAAATGAAGACAACATAACTGTCTCGGTAAGTGAGCTTCAAAATCTTATAGCCTCATTGAAACCGTTCAAGTCTACTGGGTTTGATGAAGTCAAAAACTTATATTCTAGCATCTGTCCAGAATAGGCCTAAGGTTCTTGCAAGAACTATTCAACAGTTGCTTTAAACTCTCCTACTTCCCAAAAGCGTGGAGAGAAGCAAAAGTTATTCCCGTATTAAAGCCAGGAAAGATCGGCAGTTTGCCTTGTAGCTACAGATCTATAAGTCTACTTAGTTCTTTAAGTAAATGCTTTGACAAGATTATCAAAGAAAAACTGCTGCTACACTGTGAAATAAACAATACTTTACCGCAGGAACAATTTGGATTCAGAAAACACCATAACACAGTACATCGAATTCACCGCATTACGAACCATATTCAAAGCAACTTTAACCTAGGAAAAAGTACAGGTATGGTTTTTCTAGATACAGAGAAAGCATTTGACAGTGTGTGGCACGAAGGATTATTGCACTCTTAAATTTCCCACCTTGTTTGATTAAAATCATAACACTACTGCGAAGGCATAATAATGGCAGTATCTTGGTCATGTGGCTGGAAAAATTCTTCGCTCTGTTGATGATGATTTGCTCTTGACATCGGTTATCGGGAAAAAAGTACTGCGAATCAGAAGCAAAGACAATAATAACAAAAATCTCCCAAGTTCTCTGGACGCCACCCCCAGAGAATAGCTGAAGCATAAACAACTGAGCTTTAAGAACTACTACACCAAAATCTTTTTCTCTCCCTCTATCCATCCTTTCCAACGCCCGTACTATGTGTAAACATGCTAAAGGTATTCATAACCCTTTGAGTGCGCGCAAATTATAAAAAAAAAAAAAATATCGGAAAGATCCCTCAAGGTATCTATAAATAGCTGGTTGTCTAGCAGATTCCATGTCAATGCTGGTGTGCCCCAAGGTTCTGTCTTAGGTCCTAGTCACTACGTTATTCATAGTTCAGATTTTCCACGTCCGAGCAACTGCCCTTCCGCTACATTTGCGTAATGAAATAAATGAATTGTATACAAAGCAATTTTTCAGGCGATAATGTTCTACGGGTCACCTGTTTGGGGAAAGTATGCAATAACCCATATTCGTCGACTAGAAATAGCGCAAAACAAACTTTTAAAAATTATATTAAACCTTCCCTGGCACTTCTCTACAGATGAGCTTCATTTACTAGCTAACATCGAAAAAGTATATTGTAGGATTACGAAATTATCCGATCGGTATAATATATTATAAACTTTGTCTGATAACACATTGATTTCAGATCTACTAATTGCTATTTTTATTTAAAAAATAAATAAACAATTTATTTTGTTATTTGTTATTTATTATTTATTATTAATTATTTATTATTTATTATTTATTATTTATTATTTATTATTTATTGTTTATTATTTATTATTGATTATTTATTATTTATTATTTATTATTTATTATTTATTATTTATTTGATTGATCTGGCAATGCTGGCAACACAAGCAAGTTGCAGTGTTTAAGTGTTGACTATTTAATATAGAATTTAGAAGTGATTAAATATTTTTTATAACCAATTTTTCATACTAAGTGGAAGATCAGCTGCTGTTTTATCCCAATACAGTGAGGGTTCATCGATTTTGACCTTCTCTGGTGAGTACCATATCTACTTCATATTGGGTGCTCCGGCGGCTGAACTGATAGCGTGAGATTTCACATAACCCCAAAGGTGGACCAATCGTGTTCAGATTATAGAAGCGACAGTCTACCAAACCCAATATTCAAACAAATCCATCCCTTCCAGTGACTTTCCAGTCACTCTCTCTCCGCTTTCCAGGAATAGCTGGGTTCCCCTATAAGCCAATCCTTCCAGGGACTTTCCAGTCACTCATTTCCCATTTCCAGTAAAAAACCCAAGCTCCCCCAGGTAAATTTCCAGCCACACTCCCTACACGAGCGTAAATGCTCAGACTGAGTTATGGAGGAGGGAGAGATAAACCCCTTCATACGAAGAACGCGGATCGGCCGTTCACCCCCACCAGGAACGAGCGATAGCTCAAGGCCCACGCGGTCACCTCCGGCTGGAACGCTAATTCAGGAGAAGAAGACAAGTGACCCGAACACGTCGCCCGAACAAGGGATCCTGGAAATGGAGCTGCAGAAATGCAGGAATATTGTTAAGCAGATGAAGAAAGCGACGGATAGGCAGAAGAACATCAGTATGGATGTCAAGAAGGGCCTGCCCGAACTAGAGGAGTCCCTGGACATCTTAGGTTCCCAGCTTAAAGCTAGGAGCTCATCATTGAGGCAGACAGAGGCAAGCAGAAGGCAAATTACCGAAAAGAGTGGAGACAATATCGAGCGAGCAAAAACCAGGAACCCGTCAGAAAACACTCAAACAAAGAAGAGGCCACCATCAAGCCCACTCAGCAAGGAGACCGAGAAGAGGAAACGCCAGGAACCTCTGGAGGCGGCAAATGTACCTAGCATAATACAACCGCACGGAGAAAATAGGCGAAGAGATTTGGAAAGTGGACCAAGGCAGCGAACATCGAATGAGGAAGAGAAGGCGCCGAAGAGTAGGAAACTGGTGAAATCCCGCCCAGAAGCGATTCTCATAAAGCAGACAGGGAAGGAGACTTACGCCGAAATACTGCGCGAGATTCGATCCAAGGTAAATCCTGACAACAGTGAAACAAAAATTAAGGCCGTTCGCCAAGCAATGTCAGGCCACGTTTTACTGGAACTAGCGTCGAATTCGAAGGGAAAGGAAAACTTCAGCGCGTCTTTGAAGTCCATCCTTGGGGAGAAGGCCGACATCCGCCACCTTAAACCGAGGACTACATTGGAAATCAGGGACTTGGATGAGTTTACGTCAGAAGAGGAGGTGGAAACGGCTGTGAAGCTAAAATTGAGCGACCCAGAACAAAAACTTCAAGTGGCTCTGAACAAGGTGAATAACAGAGCGCAAAAATTGGCGATCATACAGCTAAATGTACGAGCTGCCAACGAGGTGCTACAAGGCCCACGCATCAAAATCGGCTGGATCTACTGTAGGGTGCGCCCAAGAGTTGTGGTCACGCGGTGTTGCAGATGTTTTGGATACGGACATCAGCAGGCAACGTGCAAAGGGGCGAACCGAAGATCGCAAAGGGGCTATGTTTCGCCTGCGGCGAACAGGGACACAAAAAAGAAGATTGCCGGGCAACTGCGAAATGATACTTATGCGCAGAGATAGGGCTAGCACAAGACCTACTAGCCCATGTACCTGGATCGGGAACGTGTCGTGTGTTTAAGGACGGATCCTCCAAGGAAACCTTCATACGAGCCGGACGACCGACGACCTCTAACATCAGCTGAGACTGGATCTGAAGGCCGACGTTGTACTTATCAGCGAGCAATACAAAGGCAAAGAAGGACCGGGCTGGATCGCGGACACACTGGGCACAGCTGCTATATGGATCGCAGACACGAACGCATTCCCCATAAGGAGTGTCGGCGGCGGGAGGTTTTACGTGGGCGAAATTCGGGGAAACGACGCTCATCAGCTGCTACTTTACACCTAACGAAAGCACTGCAGAGTTCGAAGCAAATCGGAGGACCGGTCATCGTAGCTGGAGACTTCAATGCCAAAGCGGTAGAGTGGGGGATGCCCAGAACGGACAAAAGAGGGAGGCAAATTTTGGAAACGGCTGACAGGCTAGGTCTAAACGTGATAAACACCGGCAACGTGTCTACTTTTAGGCGAGTTGGTTACGGCGAAACAATCCCAGATGTAACTTTCGCATCGGAGTCAATAGCTGGATACATCAAAAACTGGGAAGTCATCGAAGACTATACTGGCAGTGACCACCAATACATCATGTACGACCTACAGACGAACCGAGATACCCGAAGCGTAAACCAAAGGGGAAGACCTAGGTGGAGGGTGGACGCCCTCAATGAAGTACTCCTCGCAAGGGCGATAGAAGATGGGAAAGACGTAGTCCTTGGCACGTCAGGGACAGCGGAGGCAAAGGCAGAAGCGACTATGCGCCTCATACACCGCGCGTGCGACGCCTCAATGCCTCTGTATAGGAGCTCTCATGGCCGCAGGAGTCCGGTTTACTGGTGGACCGGAGAAATTGCTGAGCTCAGAAGGAGGTGCCTACACCTTAGACGGAAGGTCACCAGAGGAAGGAGACGGAATGGAATTTTTTTTATGAAATTGTTAGTGGCAAGCAAAAAAGTAGTAAAAAAATATTGTTACAAGAACAGCAAGAACTTCCGGACACCACAGAACTGGATGTGATATTATGTGTTATATGTCAGGCTCTTTATCCAAATATTGTGATGCTGCCATGCAAACACATGAAAGTATGGACTGAGTAAAGTTGGAAGCGCAAGCAGTTGCAGATGGACATGAAAATTATAAATGTCCATGCTGCCGGGAAGTCGTAACAGACACGCTTCAAGTTTACATTTAGTAGGTAACATAATTGTATGTTACATATTGTTAAATTTTTTTATGGTTACTACTTATAAAAAGAAGAAAGTTATTGAAAACGTTTGTAGTTTTACATTTAAACAGTTTCAGAGACCGTACGTCTACGAAAGACACCTTTTTTTTATTTTTAAACATGACAGTTTGTGAGTGATAAAGTAATTAAACAAATACAAAACGACCGCTTCACGTAAGGGCCCGGCGTGCTCCCACGCGGGGCGCCGAGCGCGTCGTGCGCGCCGGCCGTGCCGAGGGCGTCGACCGCGCGAACCGTTATCGTTGCAGCGCGCCCCCTCCTCCAGCACGCTGATTCCCTCAGAATATATATATTTTCTGGCCTTATTTCCATTTTACTTTCTGGCTCTTTTTCCACACTTGTCTGGCCTAATTTCCAACATTTCTGGTGTATTTTCCAAAGAGTTTTCTGCTATTTTTTCCTATTTTTACTAAATGGCGTTTTTTGCAAAAAAAAATTCTGCCGTAATTTCCTCTGGCGTAATTTCCGGGAGTCTCTTAATTGTAGGCACCGGAGCTGGGGTTACCTTAGAGCTAATGGCTGGGGTAACGTACTTGCAGACTTAAGTTTAAGGCACCCATTTAGTATTGTGTATCCTCCTGATCCTACTTTCATTCCTTCAAACAGCCGATCTAGTCCATCAACTTGGATATATTTCTAACTAATAAGCCTGACCTCTTCAGCAAGCCCTTGGTGTTAAATGATTTGAGCTCGGACCATCTAGCAGTTAAGTGTTCTACCAATTTAGCACTAAAAGAATATAGAAATACGACATATGACTATAAAAATGCGAATTGGAATAGGTTTAAAAATATTCTAGGGTCGAAATTGAGATCAATTAACGAAGCTTTTCCAGATGATACTTCGATGGCCCAAATCGAAGATTGAATTAGTTTTTTCACTACTAGCGTCTTAGAAAGTGCAGATCAATCAATTCCAAAAGTTCCTACTAATCATAGGTAGGCAAAAGTACTGCCCTCAAATATTCTGCGGCTTATTAAGTTAAGGAATAGTTACAGATCTGTGTGGATTAGGACACGTAATTATTATTATGTGCCGGTGACCAAAATGGTAAGTGCAATATTGAAAGACAAACTTTTTGCCCTTAGAAATAAGCTGTGAAATGATAAGCTTCAAAGACTAGAGAAAGGCAGTAAGCTTTTCTGGAATATGATTAAGGCGGTTAAAAAGAAGCATTTGGTTATTCCCGCACTAAAAATAGGTGACTCAACTATGGTTTCTAGTCATGAAAAAGCTAACGCCTTGGCTAATGTATTTTTTGTAAATCACTCTATACTACTACTACTGTAAATGAAGACAACATAACTGTCTCGGTAAGTGAACTTCAAAATCTTATAGCCTCATTGAAACCGTTCAAGTCTACTGGGTTTGATGAAGTCAAAAACTTATATTCTAGCATCTGTCAAGAATAGGCCTAAGGTTCTTGCAAGAACTATTCAACAGTTGCTTTAAACTCTCCTACTTCCCAAAAGCGTGGAGAGAAGCAAAAGTTATTCCCATATTAAAGCCAGGAAAGATCGGCAGTTTGCCTTGTAGCTACAGATCTATAAGTCTACTTAGTTCTTTAAGTAAATGCTTTGACAAGATTATCAAAGAAAAACTGCTGCTACACTGTGAAATAAACAATACTTTACCGCAGGAACAATTTGGATTCAGAAAACACCATAACACAGTACATCGAATTCACCGCATTACGAACCATATTCAAAGCAACTTTAACCTAGGAAAAAGTACAGGTATGGTTTTTCTAGATACAGAGAAAGCATTTGACAGTGTGTGGCACGAAGGATTATTGCACTCTTAAATTTCCCACCTTGTTTGATTAAAATCATAACACTACTGCGAAGGCATAATAATGGCAGTATCTTGGTCATGTGGCTGGAAAAATTCTTCGCTCTGTTGATGATGATTTGCTCTTGACATCGGTTATCGGGAAAAAAGTACTGCGAATCAGAAGCAAAGACAATAATAACAAAAATCTCCCAAGTTCTCTGGACGCCACCCCCAGAGAATAGCTGAAGCATAAACAACTGAGCTTTAAGAACTACTACACCAAAATCTTTTTCTCTCCCTCTATCCATCCTTTCCAACGCCCGTACTATGTGTAAACATGCTAAAGGTATTCATAACCCTTTGAGTGCGCGCAAATTATAAAAAAAAAAAAAATATCGGAAAGATCCCTCAAGGTATCTATAAATAGCTGGTTGTCTAACAGATTCCATGTAAATGCTGATGTGCCCCAAGGTTCTGTCTTAGGTCCTAGTCACTACATTATTTATAGTTCAGATTTTCCACGTCCGAGCAACTGCCCTTCCGCTACATTTGCGAATGATACTTGCCTGTTTTGTACAGATTCAATTAGTTCCCTCATCGAAACCAACCTGCAATATGCATTAGCTATAATTGAAAGGTATTTTTGTAACTGGACAATTAAAATCAATGCTACTAAGACCCAGGCTATCTTTTTCACTGGGAAAAGAAAAACCTGCTTCTTACCTAGCAGAAATCTCGTGGTTGGTGGGGTTCAGACTGAGTGGAAATCTAGCGCCAAGTACATTTTGACAAAACTTTGAATTTTGGTTTTCACATCAACGAAATCATAAACAAAATAAACATAACAACCAAAACGCTATATCCGTTCATAAATCGCAAATCAAATTTAAGTAATGAAAATAAATGAATTGTATACAAAGCAATTTTTCAGGCGATAATGTTCTACTGGTCACCTGTTTGCTGAAAGTATGCAATAACCCATATTCGTCGACTAAAAAATGGCGCAAAACAAACTTTTAAAAATTATATTAAACCTTCCCTGGCACTTCTCTACAGATGAGCTTCATTTACTAGCTAACATCGAAAAAGTATATTGTAGGATTACGAAATTATCCGATCGGTATAATATTTTATAAACTTTGTCTGATAACACATTGATTTCAGATCTAGTTGTCTAACTAGTTTTCATAAATGTATTAATTATATCGTTGTTATTTACAAATTGCTATCTTTATTTAAAAAATAAATAAATAATTTATTTTGTTATTTATTATTTATTATTTATTATTTATTATTTATTATTTATTATTTATTATTTATTATTTGTTATTTATTATTTATTATTTATTATTAATTATTTATTATTTATTATTTATTATTTATTATTTATTATTTATTATTTATTATTTATTATTTATTATTTATTATTTATTATTTATTGTATATTGTATATTATTTATTATTTATTATTTATTATTTATTATTTATTATTTATTATTTATTATCTATTATTTATTATTTATTATTTATTATTTATTATTTATTATTTATTATTTATTATTTATTATTTATTATTTATTATTTATTATTTATTATTTATTATTTATTATTTATTATTTATTATTTATTATTTATTATTTATTATTTATTATTTATTATTTATTATTTATTATTTATTATTTATTATTTATTATTTATTATTTATTATTTATTATTTATTATTTATTATTTATTATTTATTATTTATTATTTATTATTTATTATTTATTATTTATTATTTATTATTTATTATTTATTATTTATTATTTATTATTTATTATTTATTATTTATTATTTATTATTTATTATTTATTATTTATTATTTATTATTTATTATTTATTATTTATTATTTATTATTTATTATTTATTATTTATTATTTATTATTTATTATTTATTATTTATTATTTATTATTTATTATTTATTATTTATTATTTATTATTTATTATTTATTATTTATTATTTATTATTTATTATTTATTATTTATTATTTATTATTTATTATTTATTATTTATTATTTATTATTTATTATTTATTATTTATTATTTATTATTTATTATTTATTATTTATTATTTATTATTTATTATTTATTATTTATTATTTATTATTTATTATTTATTATTTATTATTTATTATTTATTATTTATTATTTATTATTTATTATTTATTATTCATTATTTATTATTATAATTTATTCTTTGTTATTTGCTTGATATTTATTATATTTAGACAGGCCTAGCTGAACTCGAGGAGTCCCTGGATATAGTTAGCTCACTTAAGAAATTATGGGATAATGTGCAGGGACAACTAAATGAGGACGAATTGAGGCGGAAGACCCCACAGCCCAGCCGAACTGCCGATGACTTGCTCAGTCACTTCAGACTCGATCTGGAAATCGATATTGTAGTCATCAGCGAGCAATACAAAAACAAAGAAGGCCTGGGCAGGTTTACGGATTCTCTCGGCACTGCTGCTATATGGGTACCGGACGTGAGAGCAGTAATAAGAGGCCATGGTATAGGGGGAGGTTTTGTGTGGGTGAAATTCGAAAAAGTGACGATAATCAGCTGTTACTTTACACCTTATGAAAACGTCAGCGATTTCCGACGAAAGCTAGATGCCCTGAAGGACACCGCCCGAGAAATTGGAGGCACGATCGTGGTCTCTGGTGATTTCAACTCCAAAGCCCTGGATTGGGGAATGCCAATACGAACTCTAGAAGTAGGCAAATACTCGAGGTAGGGACCAAAGGCGAGCACCAAGATGGAAAGTAGAAAGACTTAACGAGGAGCTGCTTACAAACTTAATAGAGGAATTAAAGCACGCAATCGTGGAGATGACCGGCACTGCTGAGTCAAAGGCTAAAGCCACGATGCGACTTATACACTATGTGTGCGACATCTCGATGTCACGGTCGATGTAGAAAACCGATATACTGGTAGACTGATGGGATCGCCGCGCTCAGAAGGAGGTGCCTTCACCTTAGACGCAAAGTCACCAGGGGAAGGAGAAGACAGGCGGAAACTACAGAAGGCTTCCTGGCGGAATACAGATGCACATAGTCAACGCTCAAGAGGGCCATCAATACGAGTAAGAGACGGAAGTGGGAGGACCTTCGCCAGGATGTCAACAACGACCCCTTGGAACTAGGCTATAAAGTAGTAATGCGCAAGGTAGGCACACAGACGACTAGCTCAGTTATGAATGCGGAAAAGATGAAGTACATAGTAGACACTCTCTTCCCAACGCATCCTGTTAGGCCCCCCGACCCCATTTGCGCCCAACAGCAAGATGCCCCTATGTTTACCGAAGAGGAGTTGATGCTGGCGGCGATCACGTTGCAAGGTAAGAAGGCCCCCGAACCAGATGGCATACCAGCGGAAGTTCTGAAAGCCATCGCTCGTACATGTCCTCAGCTATTACTGAATATGTACAACAGCTGCTTTAAGGACGGGATTTTTCACAGCAGCTGGAAGATCCAACGGTTGGTATTGACCAGCAAAGGAGAGGGAGACCCTGAATCCCCATCAGCCTACACACCGCTGTGCATGTTGGACACTGCAGGTAAACTCCTTGAGAAGATGCTGAAGCCACGCCTCAGAGCAGCAGTCCAGAGCGCAGGCGACCTGTCCGAGAGACAACACGGATTCAGGAGAGATCACTCCACAATCGGAGCAATCGAGGAAGTGATTAAGGCAGTCCAAACCGCTCAATTTGGCAATAACTACTCGAGGAAGACAGTTGTGCTGGCAGCTTTAGACGTAAGGAACGCCTTCAACTCAGCCAGGTGGGAAGATATGCTAAACTCGTTGACAAACACCTTCAGGGTCCCGCAATATCTCCTGCGAATAATAAAGGACTACCTCAGAGACCGCAAACTGATGTACGAGACCATAGAGGGATCTCGCAGAAATGAAATCATTGCAGGAGCAGCGCAAGGTTCAATATTGGGTTCAGACTTATGGAACGTCTCTTACGATGGAATATTCCGTATGAAGATGCCCGAAGACACCTTTCTGCTAGGTTACGCAGACGACATCGGTGCAGTGATCACTGCAAGAAATACGGAGGACGCAACCACAACAGCAGCAGAAACTGCATCAAGCGCACCAGCGGCAAAAGCAGCGGACACAGCAGCAGCAGCTATATCAACAGCAGCAACAACAACAGCAGCAGCAGCAGCAAAAACCGCAACAGCAGCAGCAACAACGACAACAACAATAGCAGCAGCTACCACAGCAGCAGCAATAACAACAACAGCAGCAAACACCACAGCAGCAGCTACAACAGCAGCAGACAACTAAGCAAAGGGTGCCACCAATCAATACCTTTAAGATTAAGCTGAAGGACACCATTGAACTGTGTAAGTCAGCCATAGGCAACAATTTCATTCAAAAGGGCCCGTCTGGTTTAATAAAAGTTTATCGAGATTAAAAAACGCTATGCTTAAGACTTATAGAAAGAGTAAATCCATTATAGCTTTGCGAGGCAATTTTTGTCAGCTGAGAAATGAATATGAATTCCTGAAGAAATTTGTGTATAGGCAGTATATATGGTCAATAGAATCCAAAACTAAACATGACTCTAAAACATTTTGGTCATTTATTAACACTAAACGTAAATCGATTGGAATCCCGTCCAACATGGTTTTTAGTGGCATTTCCAGTGACAATTTAAAAGATATATGTGATATGTTTGCTATATTTTTTCAATCAAATTTCGTCAATAAATCAATTGACTGCAGTAGAATACATACCTTTTTGTAAAGAAATTGTTGATTTGAGCTTGTTATCCATAACTGAGGATGAAGTTTTCATGGAATTGTCGGCTCTCGATTCAAGTACGAGCATTCCACCAGATAATGTCCCACGCCTATTTCTAAAACTATGTAAGTCTAATATCGTAAAGCCGTTATGCATTATTTTCAATATGTCCTTGTGCCGCGGCGAATTTTTAGACCGCTGGAAGAGTTCATTTATTACACCCATTATAAATCTGGATCGAAGAGAGCTGTGGAAAATTACAGACCAATAGCTAAGCTTCCTTTAATACCCAAAGTATTCGAAGCTATAGTGAAAAAAAAAATTGTATGCTGCAGTACGCAATCATATCTCCGAACATCAACACGGTTTTGTGAGCGGAAGGTCCACGACAACGAATTTGATAATTTTTACGAATTCTTGCCCTCGTAATATGGAAATGCGTCTTCAAATCGGTTCGATTTATACCGATTTTTCCAAGGCATTCGATCGTGTTCAACACAATGTCCTGGTGAAGAAACTAGAAATGATAGGGTTGCATTCAAACACTTTAAGCTGGATCAGTAGCTATTTAACTAATCGCAAACAGTATGTAAAAGTTGGTTCTGTTCTCTCTGGAATTTAAAATTTTTCTGGAGTACCCCAGGGTAGCCATCTAGGTCCATTACTTTTGATTTTGAAAATATTCAAGTCCGTAAAGTCAATGTCGGACGTTCTAGAACTGCAAAACGACGTTAATAATGTTGCGAAATGGTGTAATGATAATGGCTTGAGTTTCAATAGTGATAAGTGTACAATTGTAACATTTTCTAGAATCAGGTCTCTTATAATGTTTGATTATATGATTCTAAACTCTACAAGATTTGCCCTCAGAAAGCTTTCTTTGGATAATAATAATATGCCCAATTATGAAGCCAGATGTGCCTTAACTAACCTTAAGCCTCTTAAGAAAAGAAGGATCTATTATTCAGCTCTTTTTGCTCATGATGTTTTATCTGCATACATTGATTGTCCAATCTTACTCTCATTGTTTAATATTTATGTCCCGGCTCGCAGTTTACGACCTAGAGAAAACAATTTCTTGTATGTTTCCAAACATAGAACAAATTATGGTGAAAATTATCCAATAAGTACATATTGCTTGTATTAATTACAATGAACTTGAAAATGCCACTGACTTTCATATAAGTAGAATTGTTTGTAAAAGTTTAATCATGAATTCATTATAAATATAAATGTATACTATTATTACAGTTTGTAAATATTATATTTGATCTTGTTAGAAGTCTGAATAAATAAATAAATAAAATAAATAAATAAATTTTTACGTAAAACGACTTAGCGTAGATACACATGCTATCCACTGCAATACAGTGGAGCAGTACCATAGAATACAAAAAAGTATTAAGGGACTCTACGACATAGTTCTTCTCGTTCATCCCGAAGGGGGAAAAGCTACAAACAATGTTGCTAAAGGGGATGGAACCATCCACTGAGCCTGAGGAGCTCTTAAAACTGCTTAAAGAGAAAGAGTGTGACGATCTCATTTTTGTAGGGGTCAAGCAGTTCACCATAGCTAAGGCCAAAAGGGAGAAGCGGAAATTACTGTTCTTCCTGGTTCAGCTGTCACCCAACAGCAAACTGGATGGTCTAAGGAGCATTAAAGTCCTAGACTACCAGATTGTCACCTGGGAAAAAGTAAAGAGGAGCGAAGACATGTTACAATGCCAAAGGTTTGGACATGCCGCGTCGAACTGCGATATGCAGCCTCGATGCGTGAAATGTGGAAAATACCATAAAGCAGAGGAATGCGTTATGCTGTTATTTAAACCTGCCAGCATTCTACCCCCTAGCCCGAGGCAGGTGTAAACACGGAAGCCACTATCTTTCACAAATCCATCCAACTGCTGAGATACGCGGACGATATTGACATCATCGGAAGACTCCGGCAAGCCGTTGTAGAGACAATTACGGCAATTGAAGAGCAGGCGAAACGAGTAGTCTGTTATTGGCCGAATAGTCTGCCAACTCCTACTGCAGAAGAACATTTGGAGGGAACAGAATTATAAAAACCTATTCCATCCAATATTGGATGCAAATGTTTTGACTAGGTTTTCCTCATTTAGTCGGACACAGCGAGTAGTTTCTTATATCTTTCGATTTTGTTATCATGCTCGTAACCATATTCGTTCTAACTCATGTCCTTGTACTCTATCACTTACTCGACGTAGAGAAAGTCGGACTTAGACTTATTCCTGTGGCACAACGCAAATATTTTTCTACCGAATTTAATCGAGTATCCAAGGGAGAACCCATCAGTACAAGAAGTCCCTTGATCACCCTCAATCCATTTCTGGATTCTCATAAGGCGAAGCACTGCTAGAAGCATTTGCTAGCCTCGATCTAGTGCTATTAAACCGAGACAACAAGCTCACATTCAACAACGACAGAGCGCGCTCCTTCATCGACCTGACGTTCGCCAGCAGAGCCATAGCAAAGGAGATGAAATGGCAAGTCTCAGACCTGTACACAAACAGCGACCACCAGGCCATTATATTCGAAACGGAAGAGCAACACCGATCTCATAACACCGCAAACCCGCTCCAAAAGCCCAAAAGCTGGGCAGGAAACCAAAAGACGTAGATACCGAAATGCTCGAGTACATGATAAGCAACATGGACATAGCAAGAGGCACAGCAAAAGAACAGACTAAAGAAGTCACAAGGTCCTTATCCCGAGGATGCGACGCAGCCATGCCAAGGAAGGGAAATGGAAATGGAAGAACACCTGTGTACTGGTGGAATGACGACATCGCCAACACGCGAGCAGAATGTCAGTTTGACATTTGACATGAGTGTCTGATAAACGCACTTCATCTGTTCGCGACAATAGTTTTCAAGTTTTTACTCAGTTTTAAACTCCCACATCTTCCCAAAGAGATTTAAAGTATATTTTTTGTTTCATACTGGCAACGCTGTCAAGTTACACAACCGTACTTTTATCAGTGCTAGTTTTAAAACAGAAAAACACATTATTCTGCGCGTCATAAACGCTGAATAATTTCCTACCACTTGCACTTTATGAAAGCCACCACTGTCAACCGAAGTTATCACCAGAACACCGCATCGAGAGAAAAGAAGGTAACATTTTATTTTCCACATTCTCCTTTGTCTGGTAATCAACCAGCTGACAGCAATTCAGTGGGTCCTGGAAGAACATTGGAACCCACTCTAAAAGCTTTATAACACCTAGGTTTTTTAGGCAACGTGCTCATCGTAGACAACATCCATCCGATTTGCCTTAAAATTGCTACTGCAAGCTTTATATCACCAAAGCTTTCTAAACAACATATTCATCGTAGACAATAACCGTCCGATTAGCCATCCGTTTTGCCTAAAATTATGTTTTTCTAACCTACGTGCTATATGAGGATACCAAGATCGCCCCCATGGGGTAGCTCAAACCAACTTAATAACTACAGCGACAACTCATTTATCACTACTTACACTACCACACCACCAACTACAACCACATCAACTTCAACAACAATCATAACAACAACTGCATCAACCTTAAACACAACGACTACTGTAACAGCAAGTAACACCAAAATCGTAACCATACCAATAACTACATCTAAAACTAACATAACTAACATAATAAATGAAAGTACTAATACAAATACACTGCAAACAAAAAGAACTAGGACATCACCCGAGAAAAGTAATCAAAGTAATGCTAAAAAACTAAGAAATCAAAAGACTTTAAAAGAATATTGGTTGAACCAACCACCTAAAAAATCTGAAAACCGATTCGAGATATTATCAACCGATGATGAAACCGATGAATGTACAGACACACTCACAGAAAAAGATGAAAAAAAAATAAGGACAACCATACCCAAACCCCCGCCAATATATGTTTAAAGCGCTAATACGACGCCAACGAAGTATACATATATACTAAAAGTTTTATCAAACGAAGAAATCAAAATACAACCAACAGACTTGGTTACCTGCACAACAATTATAAAAGTACTCAAACTTAAGAATACACAATACTACACATTCAAGCCAAAAGAACAACGAGGCTTCCGAGTCATGCTTCGGAACACGCACGATTCTACGGAACCAAATGAAATTAAAAAGGAACTAGCTGACCATAATCATAACGTAATCAACATCCATAACATAACACAAAGAGAAACAAAAAGACCATTACCGCTATTCGCCATCGAGCTCATAAGCAATAATAACAATAAGGAAATTTACAAGGTAACACACTTACTACACCTTAAAGTATCATTCGAACCACGCCAACAAAAAAGAAGTATACCTCAATGCTCAAACTGCCAGAAGTACGGACACACCAAGAAGTTTTGTACATTGGAACCAACTTGTGTAAAGTGCGCAGGAAAACACAGAACAATCGAATGCACCTTAAAAATTTAAAGCAGCAACATAAAATGCTCTCTTTAAGGAGAACCATATACGGCCGATTACAAAGGCTGCGAAATATACAAAGCTCTAAAAGTATAAAGATGCCCTGCCCTACGAAAAAAAACTACAGAACAACCGACAACATCAACAGACCTGCTAAACAAAATTCCTGTCAAAAGTAAAACTCATCCGCAGATATCATTCCCAGAAGCCGTACGTAAGGAAAAAGTAGATCTACCAGGAACATCAACTGAAGCACTTACTCAGAATCCTGTCCCAAACAGAAATGATCCCGAACCACCATTCACAGATGACTTGAGAAGCAACACTAACCATAACTCACAAAGACCGCTAGATGAAACCAAATCTATAGACGATCTATCAGAACTAAAAAGCATGATGAAGCAGCTTATAACACAAATATCTAATATGAGGAACATTTTAACTTCACTAAATTCTAAAATAAATAGACAATAATAGTAAATTGAAAATAGACGTATGGAATGCAAATGGACTCAACCAGCATGCCTCGGAACCAAAACAATTTATAATTGAGCAATCTATCGACATTCTTTTAATTTCAGAAACTCATTTCTCAAAGAAAAACTTTATAAAAATCTCTAAATACTTTATACACCACACTAACCACCCTAGCGGACGAGCCCGTGATAGCTCAGCAATAATAATAAGACAAAATATTAAATACAACGTACTTCAAGAATATGCAAAGGACTACATACAAGCTACGACAATTCAAATCGAGGACATATACGGACCACTCATACTATCTGCA
The DNA here is from genome assembly GCA_945910035.1 of Brachypalpus laphriformis. Classification (NCBI taxonomy): domain Eukaryota; kingdom Metazoa; phylum Arthropoda; class Insecta; order Diptera; family Syrphidae; genus Brachypalpus; species Brachypalpus laphriformis. Next base: position 113,689,514 of record OX246754.1, on the reverse strand, counting down.
TTGTATTGCCCACCAAAATTTACAATTAGCCCAAGACAGTATTCAGAGTACATCGAAACATTGGGTTCGCGCTTTATTGCGGGGGGCGACTACAACTCAGACAACAGACTGGGGTTCAAGATTAACCAATAAAAAAGGGGAAAATCTTATGGAGCCGATAACAAAAAATAACTGCAAATTCATAAGCACAGGAGAGCCTACCTATTGGCCAAGTGACATTAAGAAAAAACCAGACCTCGTTGATTTCTGTATCACGAAGAACATTAATCATACCCAATTAAGCATAAGCTCTTGCCTTGACCTCTCATCTGACCATTCTCCTATCGTAATTGACGCGAAAATTGAACCAAGGATTCCTCTTAAAACACACCAAAACATTGAAAGTGCTATAATACACTTTAATGATTCAATACACCTAGCAGCAACTAAGTCAACACCTGAGATTAAAACTATAAGCTTACCTACTTTAACACCAAAATTTATACGACAAAAAATCAAAGAAAAACGAAAACTACGAACAATCTGGCAGTGTACCAGATCACCATTGGACAAAGCAAATTATAATAAATCAAACATTCTTGGCAAATCTCACAGCCACTCACGCAACAAACTATTCGCTGTGGAAGCTGAACAATAGGCTGAAAAAAGGAATTAACCACCGACCACCCCTGATGAAAACTGACGCTACTTGGTCCAGAACAGACACCGAAAAAGCAAAAACTCTAGCAGACTATTTTAAAACAACATTCACCAATGAGTTTAATGGACTCAATATTTTACTCCCAGATAGCAATTCCACCACAACTACGAATACGACAATAAAGAAAATACGAACCAACGAAATAGAACACTACCTAAAAACCAAACTAAAATAGAAAAAATCACCCGGATATGACCGAATAACAGGACAAATACTGAAACAACTACCGGACAGAGCCGTAATTTACCTTAGAAATATCTTTAATGTCATCTTAAGGCTTAATTATTACCCAAAAGTATGGAAAGTCTCCAAAATAATAGCCATCCCGAAACCAGACAAAGACGCTACAAAACCCCTTATCATACAGGCCGATAAATCTTCTACCGATTGTTTCCAAAATATTCGAAAAACTCTTGCTTGACCGTATCGACATATCACTAAAACTGAAACGCCTTATTCCGGACCATCAATTTGGATTTCGACCAAATCACTCTACCATTCAACAGGTACATCGTGTGTCATAAGGTCCTAAACGAATGAGCAAAAATACTGCGTGGCAGTTTACCTGGACGTTGCTAAAGCCAGTCCGCACTTAGGGCAGGCTTGGGAAGGATCCAGTCCGCACTTAGGGCAGGCTTGGAATGTAGCCGTCCGCACTTAGGGCAGGCGTGCTGTAGCTCGACAAAGGGCGGCAAATCCGCTGTAATTTACTTAATTTGTTTCCCTCAGAAGGGGAGAAACCTATCGGACGGGCCGGCTATGGCTAGTAGCAGACCCGTGGATTATTGCCCTATCACCGAGGTGAAGGCAGAAAAATTGTGGAAAGTCGTAAGATCAATTCCGAGAGGCTGTCAAGAGTACACGAGATTGGTACTTTCACCACTTGAGCAGACTCTCCCAATGCAAAATTTCCTCAACATTCTCGTCTGCGACCTTTGTATTTTCATTTTCTCCTCTTGTTTGACAGGAGATTCGGTATCGCTACCTGCCAACAGATGGCGGCCTCCGCATTAGGTGGTTAGTGAGGTGTGCGTGGAGTGTGGATGATCGCTTCTGGGGTGGTGGATTATGTCACGTCGTTACATTCCCCTCCTTCTTCGGCAGACGAGAACCTTCTCGTCGTAAACTGTCACTGGCCTGTAGAGGGGAATCTAACATATTTTTCTTTCAATCAGGACTCTAATAGTTCTTACAACTAACTCAACTATAAATATGAAAGACTAAAGAAAAAAAAAATAATAAAAAAAAAGATATTACGACTAACAATAATAGAAAAAAGACTAATTATGATGACGGTGTCTGCAGAACTTCAGGCGGTCGGGGCTGCGACCATCGTGATCTGATGTACGTTGGTGAGGTCGGTGTAGTTGGTGGTGACGGTGAGGTGACTGCTTCGACCTTAGACCATGGCGGAGGTTTTGACAGTGCCGGTTTGGCCATGGTTAACGTTGAGCCTATTGATGGTGAGGGCTCGCTGTCTTGTGTCGGCAATGGTCTCAATGATCCCAGTCTAGTAATCGGCGTAAAGGCTAACGGTAGACTTGCTGGTGGAAAAGGCCACAGCATTGTTTCTTCTTGCGATGTTTGTGTAACATTTCGCAATGACGGCGGCGGCATGACATCTGACGGTGACGACAAGTTGGCATCTCTCAACTCTGGCGGCACTGATGTCGACGGTAATGACGGTGCTGGTATCGGTGACGGCGGTTCTGGTAACGGTGATGACGGTGACGGCGGTATCGACGGTGACGGCGGTAGCGACGGTGACGGCGGTGCTTTGACATCTGGTGGGTGCGACCAGTTGGACTTTCGCAATTCTGGCGGCACTGATGTCGACGGTAATGGCGGTTTTGGTATCGGTGCTGATAGTTCTGGTGATGACGGTGACGGCGGTGGTATGACATCTGACTGTGGCGGCAATTTGGAGTTTGACGACACTGATATCATTCCTGATGGTGGTGACATCGGTAGGGACGGTGACGGCGGTGGTTTGACATATAGTGGGTGCGACCAATTGGAGTTTCGCAACTCTGGTGGCACTGATGTCGACGGTGATGACGGTTCTGGTAGCAGTGATGACGGTGACGGCGGTGGTATGACATCTGACGGTGGCGACCATTTGGAGCTTGACAACTCTGACGACACTGATGTCATTCCTAATGGTGGTGAAAGCGGTAGGGACGGTGACGGCGGTGGTTTGACATATGGCGGGTGCGACCAATTGGAGTTTCGCAACTCTGGTGGCACTGATGTCGACGGTGATGACGGTTCTGGTAGCAGTGGTGACGGTGACGGCGGTGGTATGACATCTGGTGGGTGCAGCCAATTGGAGTTTCGCAACTCTGGCGGCACTGATGTCATCGGTAATGGAGGCTCTTGTAATGACTGCGGCGTTGACGACAGTGACGATCTCACTACGGGCGGGATCCGGTGCGGTAGCTTCATTGGTCGCGTTGACAGGTCGCACTCTAGCAGCGGTATCGACGGTGGTGAAGAAAGCTTCATCCTGTTGACAGCTTCAGGCTGCTGTTTCGGAGGCGTTCTCGGATATGTCTGCCGGCTTTCTACTGCGCAGACCAGTGTTGTTAGCGTTGGTGCACTCGGTGTATTGTGGCACGGACAGTCTCTCGCCATTCTTCCGTCCTCTCCACAATGGGAACAGAAGAGGCGGAGCGGTTGACGGCATTCTTGCTGGTGGTGCCCATGCTGCTTGCACTTCCAACAGTGCGTGTTACGGTTGTAGATGATCAGGGCGGGTAGAGTCTTGACGGCTTGGAGTCTCGGGGGACGGTTTGAAGCGGCCGGCGGTCCACTGGCTTTTTCTTCGCTCCTTACGAACTCATATTCCTCCGCGAGATCCATCAGCTCTTCCAGCGTCTCAAAATCCCGACGCTTAATGTACAATCGGTACTCGGGTCGCAAACTGTCGTAGATTCGGTCTACGCTGTTAGTGCAAACCATTTGGGGATGTTGCCGGATCAGGTACTGATAGGCTCGGATGTACTCCTTGGCCTTCTCCCGTTTTCCTTGCCGTCTCCGCATAATTTCATCCTCCAACTTGTGGATGAATCGGGCCGGCCGGTAATATCGGAGGAAGGCCTGGCGGAAATCTTCCCAAGTCTTCCAATTTTCCCGGTTGATTCGAAGCCACTCGAGCGCCGGTCCTCGGAAGATCTCCGGCAGGGTACGCGGTATGTATTCCAGTGGAATGTCGTAACACTGCGTTAGCTCTTCGAGCCGCTCGATGAATTCGGGCGCACTTCTGACCCATCGAATCGCAGGCCCCATTTCCGGACGGTGTCCATTACTTCGGCTTTATAGCTTAAGACTCACTTATAGTGTGATGCGGCTTGCGGGGGATTCGGTGTCACGGTGCTGGTTTGTTGGGTCGTCTGGCTCATCTGGCCTAGCTGGTCATCCTCTGCTGCCTTATGGGGTATCGGTGTGTCCTCTTGGTCGGACATGGTTGGTTCCTCTTCGGTATCGGTCTCGGTCGGGTTTTACGGTGGTACCTCTTGTAGAGGTCCCTGCTCGGGCACCAATTGTGAGGGTATCTTTCTTCAAAGGCTGAGGTGGGCTCGCCGGCCCCAGGGTTAACCCAAAGGAACACCCTAGACTTTGGGAAAGAGGTATTTTATTTATAATTGGATTGGTTTTATACAATATTGTTGCGTTAACAATGCAAATGGTTCTGAGCTAACAATACTTATACCTAACAATATTTGGATAACTTAACGCTAATGTTGGTCGTCCTGCGGCTGGTTCTGGTACGGGCCGGGGTTATGCGTCCGGTTGTCTGCCTCGGTTCGGTACGTCGGCGGGCAGGAGCTTCAGTCTGCACTTCGGGCAGGCTTCGAAGGTCGCAGTCCGCACTTAGGGCAGGCTTGCGATGACCCAGTTCGCACTTAGGGCAGGCTTGGGAAGGATCCAGTCCGCACTTAGGGCAGGCTTGGAATGTAGCCGTCCGCACTTAGGGCAGGCGTGCTGTGACCCAGTCCGCACTTAGAGCAGGCTTGGGAAGGATCCAGTCCGCACTTAGGGCAGGCTTGGAATGTAGCCGTCCGCACTTAGGGCAGGCGTGCTGTGACCCAGTCCGCACTTAGGGCAGGCTTGGGAAGGATCCAGTCCGCACTTAGGGCAGGCTTGGAATATAGCCGTCCGCACTTAGAGCAGGCGTGCTGTGACCCAGTCCGCACTTAGGGCAGGCGTGCTGTGACCCAGTCCGCACTTAGGGCAGGCTTGGGAAGGATCCAGTCCGCACTTAGGGCAGGCTTGGAATGTAGCCGTCCGCACTTAGGGCAGGCGTGCTGTGACCCAGTCCGCACTTAGGGCAGGCTTGGGAAGGATCCAGTCCGCACTTAGGGCAGGCTTGGAATGTAGCCGTCCGCACTTAGGGCAGGCGTGCTGTGACCCAGTCCGCACTTAGGGCAGGCTTGGGAAGGATCCAGTCCGCACTTAGGGCAGGCTTGGAATGTAGCCGTCCGCAGTTAGGGCAGGCGTGCTGTAGCTCGACAAAGGGCGGCAAATCCGCTGTAATTTACTTAATTTGTTTCCCTCAGAAGGGGAGAAACCTATTGGACGGGCCGGCTATGGCTAGTAGCAGACCCGTGGATTATTGCCCTATCACCGAGGTGAAGGCAGAAAAATTGTGGAAAGTCGTAAGACCAATTCCGAGAGGCTGTCAAGAGTACGCGAGATTGGTACTTTCACCACTTGAGCAGACTCTCCCGACTGACTCTCATCCACACTCCTTTATGGAAACGTCCTGCAAGAGGAGAATGTGAATTTTGAGCCAATGCAAAATTGCCTCCACATTCTCGTCTGCGACCTTTGTATTTACATTTTCTCCTCTTGTTTGACAGGAGATTCGGTATCGCTACCTGCCAACAGATGGCGGCCTCCGCATTAGGTGGTTAGTGAGGTGTGCGTGGAGTGTGGATGATCGCTTTTGGGGTGGTGGATTATGTCACTTCGTTACATATTTAAACTTAAGACAATGCTACCAGACTACCACGACCCCTTCAAAAGTTATCTGGACAATCGGCATTCTATGTGCAGTACAATGATGAACATTCAAATTTACGTGAAATCGACGCAGGTGTTCCACAGGGAGTGTACTAGGTCTTATCCTTTATTTACTCTTTACTGCGGACATACCTAAGCCAGTAACACAGGACTCCATGCTAGCAACATTCGCAGACGACACAGTGATTCTTTCCTCACACTCTTCTTTACAAGCTGCTACAAATCAAACAAAAGTAACCCTAAGCAAAACAATGAATTTTTTTTTAGATTTAGATTAAATATGTGATTTTATTGTACAATAAAGAAAGAATCCATAGATATAAATTCACAAAGTATAGCACTGGCATTTGCCGTCAGCCTGAAAAGAGAGATTTATAGTCTAAAACGTGTGATTATTAGAATTGATTATTTTTATATAATGTAACTATTTCATTCTATCCTATCTAAATAATTAATTTTTAAAATGCTTAATCTTGTATTTGCTTCCGGTAGTTTAAAGCAGTTTTTATATAACTCGCCAGCACACTCCAATTTGCTGCAAGCAGCAAAGCAATGGATTGGTTCCATAAATGGGGAATAGAAATTAATGAAGAAAAAACAGTCCAAGTTATATACACGTCAAAGAGGAAATTCAAAGCTCAAAACATCACAATAAACAACAATAAAGTTATTCTCGACAACTCAGCGAAATATCTAGGCATACTAATAGACAACAAACTAACACGGAAACCACACATAATTCAAAAACGTAACCAAATCAAAAACAAATTCAGACAACTGTACGGATTCCTAGGAAAACAAACTTCTAATCTACAAAAGCATAATAAAACCGATATGGACCTATGGCATCCAAATATGGGGAACTGCTGCCAAATCAAACTTCGATATTATACAACGACTACAATCTAAAATACTTCGGACGATTGCCAATGCACCCTGGTACATTTCCAATGAAGACATATGTACGTCGAGACCTTAAGATACCCAGTATTAAAGACGAAATCGTAAAACATAGTAGAAATTATCAAATCACAATATCAAATCACATAAACAACGAGATACGAAATCTACCTCACCAGGAAGCTATCACGAAAAGACGAATAAAGAAGCGGAGACCAGTAGACCTGCAATCAATATGAATGTTCCTATATGTATATATATGCATGCTATAAATAGAGCACATTATGTTAAAATGATATATATGTAATCCTCGACCCGTATAAATGTAAAAGTAAAGTAACGTAAGAACACAGTTTTGTAAGATAATGGTCTTAAAACTTAATGTATATCCAATTGTGTCCTTTAAAACAGGACAGATGTAATCTAACATGGAAATAAAAAAAAATTAAAAAATATTTGAAACTGTGTTTTCCGGAAATACTGCCTTGCTTTATCACAATCTACGATATTGTGTAATAGCTAGACTATTTGTTTGCATACGGAACCCAGTTGTTGTTGGTTTCTCCCTTCGCGCGCAAATTAGCTGCCAAAATGACTGATGTCCCACATAGACCAGAGACCAGACTGCTGACAAAAATTGCCAAGCCACAAACACCAAACTCGTCTAAGGATGAAAAACTTGGCAAATCCTTCGAGGTACGACTAACCAAACAGCTTGAGGATTACAACTCTCATTTACAATCGACTATAATGGAAATGCATAATATCTTGCTGGTAAAACTTGACGCTATATTCGCAGATTTCACCACCCAATTCGAAGATGTCAACAAATCTATATTTGCGCTCACAGTGCGAGTCGAAGTCCTCGAGCAAACGTCCGGTGCTCGCTGCTGGAAAATGAAGTATTATGCTTAAAAGATAAAGTTGATTCAGTTGAACGTGATAAGCTGGCCACTGATATTATCATTCATGGAGTGCCGACGACTAACAACGAAGATGTCCAAAGTGTCTACAACCGACTGTGTACAGCTGTCGAATGTACTTAAGCACCTACACCCGAAGCGATCTTCAGAACCAAGCCTTAAGGCAACCTAGGCAGTTCTTCGATAGTAGTAAAATTTCCATCGGTGGCAGACAAAATCACTCTACTAGCTTCAGCAAATGCCACATACAAAAAACAAGAAACGACTTTGTTTACAACAGATCGGGATTCAATCTGACAAACTAATTTCTGTAAACCAAAGCTTAACAATGAATAATCTCGCTCTATTTCGGAAAGCTCACGAGCTAAAACAACAAAATCAGCTGTTTTCTGCATTTACACGAGAGGGACGGGTGTATGCTCCCCAAACACCAACTGGCAAAGCTGTTTTGGTCGACTGCATCACACGCTTGGATTCCCTTGTCGCTGCTGCTACCAACCATGATGAACATCGTAATGCTACCTAACCAAAGCTTTTTAAATAACTACATATTTATTTTGTATATTGTAATTAGTAAGTATCTTTTGTATTTGCGTAACTTATTATCTGTTAGCCATCTGAGAGTTTACCTGTTTCGTGCTCTGAGTTTTCTTGCGCTGGAGGGACTTTTATTTATAATTTTCACCAATGGGTGATACCAACTATTTACGTCCGTAGGCCGCTGCCCGTTAAGCTAATTGCAACCTCACCTTCTGAGAGTCCGTTCGAGTATGGATTCATTGAACTAGCATGTGAGAGAAGGAAATATCTACTGGGTGTCGTCTATCGACCAAGAAATTACATTGATCTTTCACAGCTTTATTGCTTTCCTGAAAATAATACAACATCATTTTGGAAAATTATTGTTTGTGGTGATTTCAACTGCAATATTTAAAATTCTCTTATTTCGTGTTCCCTAATTGAAAATATGAAAACACTAAATCCTGACCTTCTTAATTCGACCACTCTGGCTCATTTTACCGACTCAAGTAATATATTTCTTGCAAGCGACACTCGGAATGTTTTTTACAGCCAAGTTTCTGCGCCTGTATTTTCTAAACACGATCTCCTCTTTACCCGTTTTGATTTCGCCAGTTGTATAGAACAATTGAAATACTCATACAGGGACTTCAAAATAGTGCGAGCGGATCTTCTTGAGCAAGACTTAGGTACAACGTGTAAACGGGCTACTAATTTTTTCGGAACCTTCAACCGACATGCAAGCTGAATACCTGCAAAGCGTGATTACACAGTTGTTTGATTGTTACGTTCCTCTTAGAACTAAGCTTGCAAAATGCAACATCAATCAGTGGTTTACCCCGGAGATTCTTAGACTAAAAATTAACGAGATGCTGTATACAGGAAATGGAAATATTTTAGGCTCCCTGAATTTTTCACGTCTTATAAAGCACTAAGAAATCTTGTATGTTCAAAAATAAAGCAAGCCAACCGTATTTTTTGCAGTGCAAATTTCAACTATAAACTTCCCAGCAAGATATTATGGAAGAACTTACGTCCGCAAGGCATTTGTGGTAAAATTGATTTCATCAAAATTTAATCGGCAAACACTGGTATATCTCCGGTAATCGCACCAAACGGATCCTTTGTATTTTCCACGGTTGAGCAAATGGATATTGTTAGAACTGTCCTCAAAATAAAATCGAAAGCCATTGGTGTTGACGGGATCCACCCCTATTTTATAAAAATGATTCTACCGTACATCCTTCCAGAATTAACTCATCTTTTCAACACAATCATAACAACATCCCATTTCCCAAGGTCCTGGAAAGCTGCAAAGATTATCCTAATCCTTAAAAAGAAAGCAACGCATAGAGCCCCAGCAGAATATCGACCTATCGCAATACTTCCATATTTATGTAAAGTCTTAGAAAATCTGTCCACTATCAGCTGTCTGCGTATCTTCGACAAAAACAAGATTGTTGCATGTACCAGTCTGGTTTTCGGTAGCATCACAGTTGTACTTCAGCATTGCTTAACGTAACGGACGATATAAGGGCAGCAACAGATAAAAACTACTCTACTTTTCTAACTTTGCTGGACTTTTCAAAGGCTTTTGACCCGGTTGATAATAGGCTTCTTGTCGCAAAACTTCAAAATTTGTTTGCTTTCTCATCTTCCGCTGGAAAATTAATTTTGTCCTACTTCACAAGTCGCGAACAAGAAGTTTTCGTAAACCGTATTCAATCCGAGTTCTTAGAAAGTTTCACAGGTGTCCCCCAAGGATCCATATTGGGCCCACTGCTTTTCACAATCTTTATTAATGACCTCCCAAACGTTGTTCACAACTCTGCTGTGCATATGTATGCCGACGATGTGCAACTGTACATAAGTAGTGCACCCGGTCTTATCAATAATGCTGCTTATAAACACAATAAGGATCTCAAGAATATCTTTACTTGGTCCAAGGACAATTTTTTAAGTATGAATCCAGATAAATCCAAATGCCTTGTAATCAGCAGAAATGGTCATGATCCAAATTTTTTACCCCCCATTTATCTTGGAAATGCTCAAATTGAATTCATCCACAAAGCCACAAATATAGGTGATTGGTTCAGTAAAACGCTGTGCTGGGATAACCATATCTTGACGTTAATTGGCAAAATCTATGGATGTCTCCGAAATCTATATTTATCGCAAAACTTCACACCGACATATACAAGACTATTTTTGGCACGAACTCTACTCGTGCCGCTAATTACATACAGATGTCAAATTTTCTGTTGCAATAACACTATTATAACACGCAAATTACAAGTTGCATTTAATAATATAACGCGCTATGTTTTTGGGTTAAGAAGATATGGCCATGTTTCCGCCCATGCTAAGAAGATACTTGGTTGTACATTAGAAAAGTATCTTGACTTTTGCACAATCAAGTATTTTCATAAGGTCATAACCACCAAACAGCCTCAATACTTATACGAAAAACAAAAATTCGGACAATCACGCTCTTTGACGTTGGTTCCACCTTGCGTAACATATCAGGTCTCGGAACGGCAATTCTTTATTCATGCCATTCGCCTTTGGAACGCACTTCCTCTTAGCGTAAGAAGACTCCACGATGCGAATAATTTTTGTGATACTCTCTTTCGGCATATTACATGCACATAAATTGCAGATACAAATAATACTATCTAAGATTATAAATTGTCTTACTTCTCTATTGAAATTATTTTAACCGCAGAATTTAACATGAAGTTTAAACTATTGTAATTCTAATTTTGTCATGTCATCTCAATTCTAATTATAAAATTATTTAATGAAATGTCAATAGTTATGCTTTAAAGATTGTTAAAGTCGAATTAGTGTTGTTGAAACGTTGAATAAATCAAATGAAATGAAAAATGTCACAGAATGCGGAGGTCCCAGCAGAGAGCCCGACGTAGAGGCACACAGGACTATGAGGTACTGAGAGAACAGTTACAGAGGGAGAGATCACAACTCTGCAAGCTGATAAAAAAGAGCAAAGCCGAATGCTTCCAGGTAGTCAGAGAGGAGCTACAAGACAATCCATGAGGAGGTGCCTATCAAATTGTCATGAAAAAATTAAAGAACGACATGGCAGCTGCACCGATTCGCCCGAATATCATGCACTCAATGGTGTGCCCTCTTTTCCGACGAAAGATGGATTCACCCTACCACAAGGAGCAGCGGAAGAAACAGAGACAGTGCCAGCAGTCACCACAGAGGAAGTTTTAAAAGCCGCGGCAAAAATAAAGAGCAACAAGACGCCGGAAATGGAGGGAATTCCGAACTTCGTGCTAAAAGGAGCCATTAAAGCAAGACCAGAGATCTTCAAACACCTTTTTACGACATGTTTAACGGAAGGTAATTTCCCACTGCAGTGGAAAAGTCAACGGTTAGTCCTCATCCCAAAAGAAAATAAACCACCTGAGCAACCGTCGTTGTACAGGCCATTGTGCATGCTTGATACACTGGGAAAAGTGTTAGAAAAAATAGTACGTACAAAGCTAGAGCCATACATGGAAGGAGACTCGGGGCTCTCTACTTGGCAGTACGGCTTTAGAAAGAAACGAAGCACCATAGGGGCGATACGGGCAGTTTGCGATATTGCATGCAAAGCTATCGCGGGACAAAGATGGCTGGGAGGGAGCAAGCGGTATAGCGCCGTCGTAACACTTGACGCCAAAAACGCATTCAACTCAGCCAGCTACATAGTTAGAGCGCTAAGCAACCTGCGTATGCCTAACTACCTGCTAAGAATAATAGGCAGCTACTTCACTGAGAGAACTCTTCATAATGACACGGAATAGGGGCCTAAGAAGTACACAATTACGGGAGGAGTCCCCAAGGGTTGGTGCTGGACTCGGCCCTGTGGAATATAATGTATGATGACATACTACAAACGCCAAGGTCGAGCGGAGTAGAAATTATTGGCTACGCTGATGACATTGCAGTAATCGTCATACTTAAAACGCTAGCACAAGTGTCCGAGAACTACAACCAAGCATAAGGGCCGTGAGGGCATGGCTACAGGCATCAGGTCTGGAACTGGCAGATCACAAGGAAAAAGCAGTGCTAATAAGTAGCAGAACAAAGGTAGAACACCTTACCATACAGGTCGGTTAGCAAACCATCATCAAGTACCTGGGAGTGCTGCTGGACCACAGGCTAAACCTCAGAAATAACGCTATCAGCACTGCTTAAGGGCAAGCATTTTGTGACGAATATTACTACTAAGTAATATCCAGCTTGTCACAGTCATCATTTAGCGTTGTGTTAGTTGTTAGTATTGTGAATATTTATAAAGCCTAACACCTTACACAAAAAGACTGGACAAGTAAACAAAAAGCAGATTGCATACCAAACAAAAGTATGAACTAAAAATTAATATGCTACGCTTAAGTCAAGATTACACTAAACACTTTCAACAAAGAAACTAGTATCGTTCGTATAATTTATGTTTCAAATTTAATTTACTATGGTTGTAATCAAATTTGTCGCGGTTACTATTTACTTCCTTCGCCATACGCGTAAGAGGTTCGTTAGAACCGTAGTTCGTTCTGTGGAAATTTACTCGGAAAATTTCGGTATTTCTGGAGTTGTAGCATCTTACGTTTAAACCGACTTTATTTAAAAGATCCGGCAGGTCAATAAAACCATTTACCAGCTGGTGTAAAAATACTACATCACATACTTCCCTACGTTTCTCCAAAGAATGTCGATTTAGGAGAAGAAGGCGGTCGCAATATGGTGGAAGACGTGTAGGGTCATTCCAGTTTAAATGGCGAAGTGCAAATCGGACAAACTTACGCTGTACCGATTCAATACGGTTAATGTGTACTGCATACATTGGAGACCAGATATTAGACGCATATTCTAACTGCGGACGAACAATGGTGTTATAAAGCGTGGATGTTATAAGAGGACACTTGAATTCTTTACTCCAACGTTTTATAAAGCCAAGCATTGAATTCGCTTTATTGACAATCCGTTCAATGTGAAAACCGAAGTCGATATTTTGAACAAAATGCACTCTTAAATCACATATTGATGTGACTTTGTTAAGTACAGATTCATTGAGATTGTAATCATATTTTATTAAATTACGTTTTCTTGAAAAGATCATCGACTGGCATTTAGATACGTTCAAAAATAAATTGTTATTACAGCACCACTCAGCGAACATATCTAAATCATTCTGCATAGCAATGCAATCAGATAGACTGCGTACAAGTCTAAAGATTTTTATGTCGTCAGCATAGATTAAAATTCGAGTACTCTTAAGTATTGCCACCACGTCATTGATCGCAATGATAAATAAAAGAGGACCTAAGTGACTTCCTTGGGGTACACCGGATGTAGCGAGGATTGCATCGGATGTTATTCCCCGAAATAAAACTTGATAAGTTCGTTCTTCAAGGTAAGAACATATCCATCGAACGAAATGATTTGGAAAGCCCAAAGAGGTCATTTTAAACAGAATTAAGCTGTGAGAAAGTTTGTCAAAGGCCTTGCTAAAATCTGTATAAATACAGTCGACCTGACCAGCATCTTCGACAACTTTGTTTGTAAAAGAAGTAAATTCCAACAGGTTGGTAACAGTGGATTTTCTATTCATGAACCCATGCTGCTTGGTTGAAAGAAATGGTTTACAAGCAAAATAAAGACCCTTACAAACTATAGCCTCGAACAGTTTTGGCACACTCGATAGCTTGGCAATAGGTCTATAATTAGAAATTTCACCTCGATTTCCCTTTTTGTGTATTGGAATAATAAAAGAGTTTTTCTAAATTTTAGGAAAAATGCTCTCCTTTAATGATGCCCGAAAAAGCACGTCTAAGGGTGTTGCCAAAGTATTGCAACAATATTTTAGCACAATCGGAGGAATTCCATCAGGGCCACAGGTAGTATCGTTGCTAAGTAAAGCTAAATGCTCTCTCACATCTTCATCAATTATTGAAATCTGGCCCATTGAGCTGCTAGAGAAGCCTTCAAGGTGGGCAAAATTACTTTGGGTAGGTGAATAGTTGTCGGAACAGAAAGATAGACTAAAGAATGAAGAGAACATATTGCATATTACAAGAGGGCTGCTGCTTGATTCGATTAAGTAAGACATATTGGCAGGATAACCATCCGTTTTTTTCTTACTGCTTGAACGAGCGGATACTTTTCCGACCGTCAACCGCGGGACCTCTATTTGACCCTTTGCAAGGAATAGGAAGATCCTGGTTGTTGCGTTTGACCGATTGCCAAACGGATGCGAAACTTGAACTCCGATGAGTTTTACGAAAAACGATAGAGCGAAACCTTTGGGTTTTAACCCAATAGTGACGACGAAAGTAGCGAAAAATGCGAACGAAATTGGAATGAAACGCCTAAGGGTTTTTGACTATTAATTGACCAAAAGCTTTATTTTGAAGAGGGTTTTTATACAATTTACAAATAACAGATTCTTTCGCTTGAGAGAGAATTTACGTTATTTTTATAAAAGTTTAAATTTGTGGCGAATTGAACAATACAAAAGTATGGTGATTGGTCTAACTTAAGCGCCAAATTCAAATACAAAAATTTACGTAAGACAACATTGATGCTGCTGATGACGATGGTGATGAGATGATTATGATATTCTGCTCCAACATTCCGCCCCCTTTGAAAGAACTCCTTTCAAGACGGAAGTGCTGCCAGTTTACGGATGGGACGTCTGAACTTTCCTTTCGCTGTTTTTACGTCAGCAACTCTGACTCGACCATCTGGACCAAGGACGACGTTGGTGATTCTTCCCATGAGCCATTTCTGGGGTGGAACGTTGTCTTCGTGCACGATAACAAGGCTACCGATCTTGACGTTTGGGCTCGGAGACGTCCACTTGGCACGACCTTGTAATTCATGGATGTACTCAGATGACCATCTTTGCCAAAAGTGGGTTTTGACGGCGTTTATTCGCCGCCACCGCTGGATGAAGCTTATGTCTGGTACCTCTAGTGCTGCCTCAGGAATCGCCTTTAGTGATGACCCAATGAGCAAATGTGCTGGCGTAATCGCTTCGAGATCGCTAGGGTCGGATGACATCGGGGTAATTGGTCGCGAGTTCATCACCGCCTCAATTTCCACCAGGGCTGTGGACAACTCCTCGAAAGTCAGCTTGGCACCGCTGAAGCTCCGGTAGAGATGACCATTTGCTACCTTTACGGCCGCCTCCCAAATTCCACCAAAGTGAGGTGCCCTGGGGGGTATAAAATGAAAATTTATGCTACTATTAGTACAAAAGTTGTTAATGATTTCTTGAGAAGAACTTTTGAACAACGTGTTGCGCAATTCGACGAGTTTAGATTGTGCTCCTACAAAATTAGTTACATTATCGCAATTAATATCACGAGGGAGACCTCTTCGACTTATCATTCGCTTCAGTGCTGCGATAAAAGCATCAGCTGACAAATCAGATACGGCTTTCAAATGAACTGTCTTTGTCGAGAAGCAAACGAAAACTGCCACGTAGGTTTTGTAAGGAACCTTGCCCCTAATCCTATAGTAAGTATAAATGGGACCGCAGAAATCCACACCACAACCGAGAAACGGACGCGACGGGGTTAATCTCCTTGAAGGCAAATCTCCCATGACTTATTCCAACAGCTTCGGTCGATATTTGACGCAGTGAATGCATTTGCGGACTGTTTGACGAGCAATTTCCCGTACGTTGACAATCCAGAACCGATTCCTCACTAACGCTACAAGTGCCTTTGAACCAGCATGAAAGTTTGTCAGATGCAAATGCCTGACCAGTATGTGGGTGAAATTGCAGGTTTTGGGGAGCAGCAATGGGTGTTTACATTCCTCCGGGATGTTGGCATGCTTCAAGCGTCCTCCTACTCTCAATAAAAGAAGACCGTTTATCTCCTGAACAAAAGGATTTAACCACTTAATGGGCCCTTTTAGATTTCGATTGGTTTGAAGTGATTTTGTTTCGTGCGAAAACGCGTTTTGTTGTACCAAGTGAACAATTCTAAGAAGAGCTTCATCTAGTTCTGAAACTGTTAAAAGGCCTCGTTGTTGAACTCGATTCAGCCTCCAACTTCTAACTCTGTGAACGTACGCAAGTACACGAACCAGTTTAGTGTACGAACTGTATTTTTCAATTACTTCGAGTAAGACATTGGACAATTTTTGACAAATGAGAACCGTTTTCTTCTTTTCCAAAGCGGCTTCTTCTGGAGAAAGCTGTATGTTGACAGTGGCTGGCCAGTTGTCCTCCTCTTTCAATAAAAAAACTTGGTCCTCCAAACCACATTGAAGTTTCAAGCTCCTTTAATGCACAACCTCTTGAGACTATGTCTGCCGGATTGTGAAGTGTAGGCACATGCTTCCAGGTGACATCTATGGTGTTCTCCTGTATTTCAGCGACTCTGTTTCCTACGAAGGTGCTTAGCTTTGAAGAATGTGTTGAAATCCAGTGGAGAACAATTTGGGAATCCGTCCAGAAGTAAACTGCGGACGGCGCAGTTGCGAAGATCGTACTAATCTTTGTCCAAAACTTAGACAGTAAATGAGCTGCGCACAGTTCCAACCGAGGAAGCTGTTTTTTCTTCGCAGGCGCTACCCTCGACTTCGCAACGAAAAGTCTGACTTGAACCACTCCGAATGCATCCATGGATCTTAGGTAGATGCAGCAACCATATGCACTCATGGATACGTCCGCAAAGCCGTGGACTTGAAAGGATTTCCTGTGTGGAGTCAAAGCAAATCTCGGAACCGCAATGTTCTGCAAAGATTGCAAGTCCAGCATGAATTGCCGCCATTCGGTATCAATGCTTTGGGGAATTGACGCATCCCAGTCCACTTTTTCAATCCATAGTTTTTGCAAAATTATGTTTGCCTTAATGATGATGGGACTTACTAGGCCCATTGGGTCGAAAAGCGATGACGAAAGCGAAAGAATGGATCGTTTCGTAAACTTAGAAAATGATCGATTGGGTTTGTATGAGAAGAGAAACTTATCGATGAGTGGATTCCAGACAATGCCTAAGGTACTGCTGAGATTAGATTCATTTAGCTTGATCTCCTTATTCTGGGGTTGAACTACTTTAATTATTTCAGAGCTATTGCTATTCCATTTCGCGAGCTCAAATCCTGCTGACTTCAAAAGTGTAACGACTTCCTCTTGCATTTGTACTAGCGTATCCAGATCATCCGCTCCAGTCAGCATGTCATCGACATAAAAGCACACGAGAACCTAATACAAAACCTTCCTTATTTTTATCTGCTAGGTATTGAAGGCATCGAATGGCTGAAAACGATGCAGATGACGTACCGTATGTCACGGTGTTCAATTGGTAAGTTTTTACCGGTGTATGCTCATTCTCCCTCCACAGAATGAACTGAAATCTCCGATGAGAAGTAATATTGTAAAAAGATCATCCTGTATTGTCGGTCCGACCATAAGGATTCCGTTCAGCGAAACGTGCGACGAAGTACAGCACGACGCATCAAAAACCACCCGTAATTTAGTGGATACACTATCCGGTCTAATTACGCATTGATGCGGAAGGTAGTAGTGTGGTTTCTCTAATTCAGGGTCTTCTACTAGCGTCATGTGACCTAAGTGCTGATATTCCCAGAGAAAGTCTGCGTATTGACCTTTCAACACCAGATCTTTGGACAATCGGCGTTCGAGAGCTAAGAATCGCCTAAACGCAATGTCGTAGGATGTTCCCAAATAGCTTGGATCATTTTTAAAAGGAAGTTGAACCATTAAACGACCACTAGGGAGAACCTCAATGTTTTCTACAAAATGTTTTTCGCAGTCCTTCTGCTCCTCCGTCCATTTCGACCGATGTCCCGAAACTTCCTCTATTTCCCAGAACTTTTCGACGTATCGATCGAGTGAATCTTCTTTCGAACTAAAACAGCAGGATTTCTTCGTTATTTTTGGAAGACCTTTATATCGCCCTGAAACGATCCAACCTAGCGAAGTTTTATGAAGCGAAGGGAGTTCCGGTCCCAGTTTGATTTGACCTACTTGGAGGAGATCGAAGAAAGCTTCGGCACCTAGCAACAAGTCAATCGTTGATGGTTGATAAAAATATTCATCGGCTAGTTCTAGGTTGCTGGGAACATTCCAGTCCTTGACGCTCAGCGCTGACTCAGGCTGATATCCCGTTATCGATGGAGCAATAAGGAATTCCAGAGTTACCTCAGAGTTGTTGTACCTGGAGCGAATCGTTGTTTGTGTCTGAAATCTAATCTTGGTTTCCGTTACCCCTATTCCGACAATATCGACACTCGCTCTACGTTTTTGTAGCTGTAGCGCTTTTGCAAATTTCTCATTCACAAAATTAACTTGGGAACCGGAATCAAGGAGAACTCTTCCTATTTGAAATCCGCCTGAAGAATCCCTTACTAACACAAGTGCTGTCGCTAAAATGACCTGGGCCTCTGGAGCATGATTCCTCTCCAATGCAGCATTCACAGCTGCCGATTATGACGCGTCCCTACTTCCAGAGGCCCTCTCCGAATGTTGATGTCTATGCAGAAGACTGTGGTGCGGTTGCCTACACTGTTTGCACCTATACGACGATGGACATTTCGATACTCCATATCCCTTTCCTAGACAATTTAAGCAAAGACCTAGTTTTTTCGCATTTGAGAAACGATCCATTACGGTAAGTCGATTGAAGCTGGTACAACTGGAGATAGAATGGTTGTTTTCCCGACAAAAAACGCAAGAACGTTGAGTAACCGCGAGGGAAGTTTGAAAACGATGAGTAGAATACGAAGTCTTTGCCTTAGCAGGCTTTGTCTGGCTTGACTCTGATCTCAGTTGCTTGCTATCCCTCACTTCGAGATATTGGCAACGTTTGTTGAGAACCTCCGCGCATTTCTTCCACTCAGGAAGATCTTTGTAGTCTAACTGTTCGTCCCACTTGGACCGTGTTTCCGAATCCACCTTTGAAATAGCAATATACAGTGGACTCCCCCTAAGTCGAATTTTCACGGGATACCATGATTTGTTCGAGTTAGAGGGAGTTTCGACTTAGAGGGAGTTTGACTTAGAGGATGCTTTTGTATGGAAAATTGAGGAGAATGCTAAAATATGGCGAAAAAATTCGAGTTAGAGAGAATTTCCACTTAGGGAGAGTTCGACTTAGGGAGAGTCCACTGTATATAATAATTGCATTACATATTTGTTCAAACGATCCAAGTGACTGCAAGGATTTAAAAAGAGCCGAGATATCGTCAACTAAACTCCTTAACGAGGCAGCATTAGCCTTAGGAACTTTAGGCAGTTCGAATAATTCGGAAATATATTCTAAAAATATCATTGTGTCATTGTCATAACGCTCCTTCAGCCTAGCTAATGCCTTCGGATAGTTATCTTCCGTAACCTGAAATGCCTTGACTGTGCTAAGTGCTTGATCACTCAGACATGTCAACAAATGATTGAATTTTTCGATTTTTGTTAAACTTGGGTCATTATCTATCATTGCCGTGAAAGAATGAATAAAATTCTTATAGTGCGAATATTTCCCACTGAAGCGTGGAAGCTTAAGTTTAGGCAAATGATTGACTGATTGTGGCACTGCAAAGGTTGTTTCATCTGCACTTATGCATCTTCCTTTTCCCAAAAGCGATAAAATTTTTGTTTTAGCAGAGATATATAGGTCCTCTAGCTCACTTCGACAATTATCCTTCGGGGCTAACCGTTCTATTTGTGTTTGGTAAACGAGAATCTGTTTAAAGTAGGACTCTAAGATTCCTAAACGACATTCTAGTTCCACTACGGTGAGAGTATCCGATTTCGATTCCACAACATTTTTTAGCCTTGTTATGCTTCCCTTTGTTGATGAGCGCTGCTGCTTCAATTCATCGAGCGAACTAGTTACAGCACTCGAAGCGCTCGGGTTTACTTCGTCTACCATCCTGAGATTGATGAAGGCCTATACTAATGCAACGACCCAAAGTTGAAGCAAAGGTTGCGAATTTGTCCTATTCAAAAAGGGTTTGCCAAAGTGAAGTAGGAAAGTTGTTTTCCTTGACAACAACAATTTCGTAGCTTACTCCAACGGCGAAATGAGTTCAGCAGTTAAATTTAAAATTTTCAGATCTCTTAGCGAAAGACAATGGAAATTAGAATAAACACGAATATGTATATCATTAAATGATTGCGATGAATGATTAATTGTTTTCTACCCAACGATGCATTCAAGAAAAGTTGTGTTAATGTATGCACATATGTACACCTCCAAGAAATATTCCAATCGAAAGCTTTCTTTCAGTGCATGCGATTGATGAAGCACCTTCTCCCGCGACGACGGCGAAAAAGACAACAAACGATGAGAAAATGAAGCGAAATGAAGATCGATGCAATGAAAGAAACAAAATAGTAAAGGGTCTGCGGTAGATGTGCATACACTTTTGGCGAAGAGTAGAATGAGCTTTGGCCTCCTGACAAGAACATTTTTTTTTTTGTCTGTGTTACGAAGCTTAGAAGAACAAGCTAACGAACGAGCGAGAAACGAAAAAGTGCAATGGTAGGCGTAGGTTGCAGCGAAAAATTATTCAAAGCGATCGAATACACACCCACGCAAGTGTGGTTGTGGTATTGGTACACAGAGTGGAGTGGAACCTGTTTATTCACAAGAGCTTTTTGTGGATTCTATTTGCAATTATATTTCGACAACACCGACGACGGAATAAATTGATTTGATGCAAAATTGAATTGCAGCAATGATGTTGTTTCAAATATTTAATGTATGTTATGATGAAAATGATATGTATATGTATATTTATTGAAAATAATTCTTGTGTGTGTCCATACATATATGTTTTTGAAATATAATATTTTGTTTTTAGTTTATCCAAATTATATCGAAGGTGCGTTGTGTTTTAGATGATTTTTTATTTGTAGTTGCTGGTCCCTATGCAATTGTAGTAGGAACTGGGAACAGAACAGCTGCTCGCTTTTTGTATACGCACGTTCGAACAATTGGACCATGTATCACGTACCTGGAAGTGGGGATTTATACTTATCACCCACTAATGACATTTATCTCCTTTCTGTGCTGCTGTTGGTTTTGAATTCCTCTACGGCTCCTTCTCTTGTGATGTGGATGGTACTTCAACTACCTTTAAACTGTGTGCATTTGTTGGGTCTTTTTTCTTGTTTTTTGTTACGCTAATGACACAACACTATAATTTTCTGTGAGAGTTTTTGAATAAAAATTGTCACTGAGTTCTTAAACACGTTGGGCGCCAAAATGAACGAGCGGATACTTTTCCGACCGTCAACCGCGGGACCTCTATTTGACCCTTTGCAAGGAATAGGAAGATCCTGGTTGTTGCGTTTGACCGATTGCCAAACGGATGCGAAACTTGAACTCCGATGAGTTCTACGAAAAACGATAGAGCGAAACCTTTGGGTTTTAACCCAATAGTGACGACGAAAGTAGCGAAAAATGCGAACGAAATTGGAATGAAACGAGCAGAGTTTCCCCTAAGGGTTTTTGACTATTAATTGACCAAAAGCTTTATTTTGAAGAGGGTTTTTATACAATTTACAAAAAACAGATTCTTTCGCTTGAGAGAGAATTTACGTTATTTTTATAAAAGTTTAAATTTGTGGCGAATTGAACAATACAAAAGTATGGTGATTGGTCTAACTTAAGCGCCAAATTCAAATACAAAAATTTACGTAAGACAACATTACGTTGATGCTGCTGATGACGATGGTGATGAGATGATTATGATATTCTGCTCCAACACTGTTTACAAATTTCCAGAAAACTAATGCGTAATCACCTAATGTACGCAGGCAAGAGAGCCTCCACGGCAGTAGCGGCACTGTCAAGATTATGCCAAACGTTGGAGGACCCAGGCAGCCAATTAGAAACCTGCTAGCAACGGTAAGTAAGTCGATCCTTATGTACGCGTCTCCCATATGGGCACTAGCAACGTGTCGGATAACGTGAATGAGACGGATGAACTCGGCCCATAGAATCGCATCGTTAGGAGAGTGTTGTGCCTTACGGACGGTGTCCGCGGAGGCAATTAACGTAATCTCTGGTCGAATGCCAATCGTTTTGGAAATAAGAAAGTGTGCAGGAACCATCGAAGCTATACAAGAAGAATGGCAACAGAGATGGAATACCACACGAAAAGGAAGATGGACCCATATGCTGATCCCCAACTTAGAGGAATGGATCAGCAGGAAACATGGAGAAGTAAACTTCTACATGACACAGTTCCTATCAGCGCACGGATGCTTTCGGGAATATCTCTACAAATACAAACACGTAGATGACCTATACTGCCCGCACTGTGAAGGCAAAATCCAAAACGCGGAATATGTTTTAATGAAATGTCGCATGTATAGGACGGCCAAAAACATACTACAGAGAGAAACTGGCGGCCAAGTGACTCCGAGAGGACTTACAAAAAAATTCATGCTGACGACGAATGAAGCCTGGAACACAGCGAACGAAATCATCACCAGCATGATGCAACAACTACGTCTGGAGGAACGAGCAGCAGCGAGAAATGAGGATCCTACAAACACTGGAAGGTAGACAAAGTTACACAAAAACGCTTACATATGCAAGTTATGGAAGTGATATGTTAAAGGCAGACAATGACAAGTGAACTTGCGAATCGTGCATGCTACTAGCCCGGGCGACAAGTATCTTTAGAAGATTACCACACTTCTTGGCGCAACAAAAAAAAAAAAAGAATAAATAAAACAAGAATTGTTTGTTTAGGAGTTTTAACTGATCGCTGTGCTTCCTCGACAGCGACGGGGATGCCGCCGTTGATATGATTACTGACACCATCCGCTTAGGTATGGACGCCTTTATTGCTAACAGAATAAAAGCATCAAACTTAAGGCAAACTCCTGCTTTGACCAGAGCCGCATAGAGGCTATCAGGATGAAAGAGGTAAGTTGTTGGTCTTAGAAAGCCAACAAATCTGAGGAAAGATGTTAAGGAAGTTTAAACAATCCAGAAATGACTGCAATGCCCACATTCGACGTGTAAAGTTCTTACATGATCAAAAATTGAGGCAAAAAATTCTACAATGTCCCAAAGGTAGTAAAAATGTTTGGTCATTCGTCAAAAATATTAGAAATGTTGTCTCGTCTGTCATCCCAACGCTCATTTACAATGACATTCTAGCTGTCAGCTCCTTAGACAAAGCTAGTGTTCTTAAACATCGATAATCTATCGATACTTATCGATAGTAAATGAATATCGAAAACATCGATGGTTTTAAGAACTATCGCAAGTATCAAAAATGAATGCATCATTTTCAATTCACTTATTGTAAAGCGCTAAATACATTATTTTATTGTACTGAATCCGCTCCCGAACGATGGTTTTGCCAGCCAAAGAGTAAATATTAGGGGAATCCCCCATGATGTTATAAAATAGATATACCTACACCAGTAAGTGGCGCAACCGTTGACATAAACCAATATTTCGAAAAGCCAGCCATTGAAAAAAATTAATGTCCAACAAAATATTGGGAGAAGTCAGGAAGGCTTAAGGAAATTGCATACCAGCATCGTCAGTTCCCTGAGAGAGCATATTCTCGAAAGCTGGCCACATGATGAGTGCACGCCGCAACATACTGAAGATGAAAGTATTAAATGAATTCTTATTAAAAAAACAAAGCGATGTTATTTTTGGAAAAAATTAACTTTCTATTTTCCCTTATAAAGATTTCCATACCGCCATTAAAAATATCTAATTATAGTCATACATTTTAACAAACGTTGCTTTTATTTCTTCATGGAACCAATCGATGACTATCGATACTATCGGATGTTTTTCGCAAGCTATCGTGAACTATCGCACGTGTTGGCTATCGATGTTTAAGGAACACTAGACAAAGCCAATCTGCTTGCTGCTCACTTTGCAGCGAACTCCGCCGTGCCAGATAGTGCTTTGTCTCCGCCTGTACTTGAGAGCGTCGACCATGGGACAAGTCCATTTTCGCATTCGTACAGTTGCAGGAGTGCTCAAAGGTTTTAACATATACAAATCCGCTGGTAGAGATGGTATCTCCCCCATAGTTCTGAAGAGATGTTCTTCCAAGCTGGCAAAACCTCTGCGTAAGCTTTTGTTGCGTGTAACCTGTGCCAAGATTCCAGATCCTCTCCGTCCCTCCATTTCTCTCACCTCGTTCCCTTTTTGGCCCTACCTTGCTCTTCCCTCCGTTATATTCGAAGAGCGATGGGATCGTTAAGCGTTCCTGAACTGGTTTCCAGTTCAGTGCTTACACTTTTCCAACTGCTCCGAGGGGATAACAAAGCAGGTACTCCCGGAACCAGAGCCCAACGGACCGTTGGCAACACTCTGATGTGGGTGGACCGCCCGCCAACGAGAACGCACGGGGAAGGAAACAAGAACGAGAAGACCAACCACGAAGAGATACACAACATCGCCCAAACCATCACGGGCCCACAAAATACACCCATACCAGAGAGAGAAGGGAGCGAGATGGTCCGGTAACACTAAACACACAACATTAACAACAAACTAGAAACACAAATACGAACATTAAACACAACACCAGGCCAAACATCAGACGACCAGCACCAACAATGGCCGAGAGCCCACCCTAACCCATGACCTTTTGTACGGGCTAGCACGTCATCTTCTCGTTCTAATCCCCTCAAATCTGTGCGAAGTTCCACCAGGGCAGCTTAGGTCGCGCGTAATTGGTGATTTTAAAGATAAGTAGGATCCTCCCAGCTTTGTTCTTCTCCGACAAGTCCAGCGCTGAGGCGTTGTTTGAAATCATCAATTAAAGGCTCATCCTATATCCTTCTATCTCTTCTAGGTTCCGACGTAAAAGCGTCGTTTGAAAAATCTACAATTAGAATCCCTTTTTTAACTTTTCTTTCCTTAACTGATTATTCTTTTGCGGCATATTGGTGAGACAAAAATGCTCACACTAAGTTATCGATTGTTTTTAGATCCTCAATTGGAGAAATTGAACACCACCGGTAACACTGCCAAAGGAATGGGGATGAGAAATGCCTTACTCGAACCGCTGAATGGCCAAGTTTGGGCGAATTCAAAGAGCCAGTAGAATGAGTGGAGGAGAGTGAACGGCTCATGAACGGTTGCGCACTGTAGCAAATGCGCGAAGTGTTGCACACATAGCCGTACATGAACCTCTCTTGCGCTGAATGAGCGGAATGTTTGTGGGTGTGCGTGAAGCACCCGGATTGAGCAGGCGAAGTACCACGGCGAAGAAAAAAAAAAGGTCACTTCTTGGTTTGCGAGCGACAGCAGCGGAGTGTTCAAAGACTCAAATTGAGGAGTTCCTTTTCTTATAGAAAAGTTTTAAAAAATAGTAAAGGAAAGTGGAAAAGTGAAGGAAGTGAAAAGAAAAGAAGAGGATCAGTGTAGTGGAAGGATAATACAGAGAAAGGAGAAAGGAAGGATCTAGGTGAGGAAGACCGGAGAAAGATCGGAGACGAAGGAAGCAGGAGAATCAATCCCTAAGACAGATAAGTTACAGTGTATACGTTTGTTGTTTTTTTCAAAAACCCTGGTAGGACTCCGCCCCGAAACATTCCCGAGAAGGCGGGACACGCGACCCCATAGATACGAATTTTCCCGTTTCAGAACCGAGTGATAACGGGCTACCCTAACGGCTGTAAACATTCATCTCCGTTTTCAATAACTGTTACCCGTATACATTCATTTCCCGTTTTGAATTAAAAACAAAATTACTTCTTTCCACTTACCGGACAATAAAGTAGCCGTTGCTCTGACGGAGCCTTGTAACGTCAAAAGATACGTACATTTTATTCGATTATCCTTTTCAGCCTTTGTTCGTACTCATTTTCTTGAAGGTTTGGTAAATTGCCATAAGATTACCTGGCGTCCAACTTTTATCATCTTTTTATTTAGCACAGGGCATCAAATTAACCCCACCAGAAAATCCCTGAACTCATCCCAATCTGCGCAGCTGGAATTCGCCGCAATTTGACACTTGCGGCGGTCGAACAATTCTCTTGATATTCCCGAATTTTCAACCATCGCGACTGCGCACCCTTTTTCGTGTTGTACCCCTTTTTTTTCTTTTGAGTTCTGCAATCGTGTCCGACATTTCGCGATTGTTCGTTGCACATAGTATATACATATATACTGCCGGTCTTGTTTTTTTTTTTTCTTTGTTCGAGTGATTTCTCTGTTTTGACAGAACAGTGGGACAACAGTTTTTGGTTGGACTTTTTGTTTGATTTTTTTTTGTTCCGTGGGAATTCTTTTGTTGGATTTTTTTCTTCCTCTCTTTTCTTTTGGAAATTTCATTAAGTTTTTGGAATTAGTGGAAAATTTCGCGCATAAAATTAAATAACGTTTGGGGTAGTTTTTTTTTCTTTTCTCGCTTGTTGGGTCTATTGTTTTTTTATAGTTATTTCGAGTTTTCCTTGTGGGCTTAGTGTGACTTAATTGGAAAAGGTGGGCTAAGAGCTCAAGCCTTATTTTATTTACCTTTGTGGGAATTTTGATTTCTCCTTGACACAGATTTGGTTTCGATCGTTCTGTGGAAGTGATAACATCCTTTTTGGTGCTATAAATTCAATATATTTTGCAAATCGTTCTTATGTAGTTTTGGGTAACGCGATTCGTCCCTACGTTAGGAGCACTCTGAATTTTTCTTTGTTGTTTTAGTAGTTTCTTTATACAAAGCAAGTATGGAGGTTAACCGACTTTCTCAGGAAGAGCTCTCGTACGAAATGGAGCGTAGGGGGTTAACTACGGGGAACGTGGACGAAATGCGGAAGTCGCTACGTGCCCATAGAGCCCTCGCACGGAATGGGTCCGTTGAGGAGGGGGAGTACCCGTTCGAATTTGCTGCTGATAGGGAAGCAGTCGAAAAGAAAATTATAGAAATTGAGTCAATATTGAAGAATTCCCCGGCGCGAAATTCTTCAGAGTATAGAAAAGCGTATACCAAAATTATTGGGCAATTGGGCGGATTGGTAGGTCGCGCTCCACCGACGACGCCGAGGCAGGGGTTAAAAAGAAGCTTAAGACGGCTCTATTAATGTTACTATCGTCACTGGTAGCAGATGACTACGGTGAAGAAGAGAAAGTGACGGAAAAGGAAACAGAAATGCAGGAACAAAAGCAGCAGCAGCAGCAGCAGCAGCAGGAACGAAACCAAACACAGAATACAACAAGCACTGGAGGCGAAGAGCGGCCAACAACTTCGGCCGCCACTCTCGACGCTATCACAGGCGAGCGCGTTTACGTTTCGAGTGAGAGGTTTGAGAACTTGTCTAAGTGGGAGTTGAAATTTTCAGGTGAACGATGCGGGGCTTCCGTAAATTCCTTCCTGGAGCGAGTGGAGGAATTGCGAGAAGCCAGAGGGGTTAGTGAGGCACAATTTTTTAAGTCTGCCGTCGATCTTTTCATTGAAAAGGCGCTTCTATGGTTTAGGGCGGTTGGGAGAAGAGATAGTTCTTGGCAGGGATTGGTGGAGGAGTTGAAACTGGAGTTTCTCCCTCCTAATTATGATGATTTGCTGTTAGAGGAAATCAGACGACGTACCCAAGGGAAGGACGAGTCAATCGGGGTATATGTGGCCACCATGGAAAACATGTTTGGCAGGTTATCGGAACCACTAACGGGTGGACGAAGATTGGGGATCGTTCAACGTAATCTGGCCCCATTCTACCAAACGCAACTGGGCTTGGCAGACCCCAAGAACTTGAGAGATTTGGTTGCGTTAGGTAGGAAACTTGAGATGGTTAGAGCGAATGTGGAGACATTCACACCACCTCCCCCTCCACGATCCAGGAACCTCTTGGAACCTGATTTGGCCTACGTAGCAGTGGAGGAGCCATCGGTTTCGGTGATAAGTCGTAACCCTCAACCTAATCAGCGCTTGAGGTGTTACAACTGCAATCAAGAAGGACATTTTTCCAATACTTGTTCCGCTCCTAGGAGATGTGTAGGGTGCGGTAAGATAGGTGTCCTTCGCAGGGATTGCAGGAACTATTCGGGAAATGGGCAACGGTCTCTTGCGCCAGCAGGGCAAGAGCGCCGGCGCAATTGAATAGGTAGCCTGCTGGCAACCAGTTGGAAGAGGTCGTTCAGTTAGGTTTCACACTTCAGGCAAAGGAAGACGACGTACGTCCTTATTTAAAAGTTAGTGTTTATGGAGTTAGTTTAGTAGGTTTGCTAGATTCAGGGGCATCTCGTACGATCGTCTGTAGGGACGGGTGGAACATTTTAAAAGAGTTAGGTTTAGTGTTAGGTAAAGCAAAAGTCGATAGGGTAGCTTTAGCAGATGGGGGAGGAATAGGAGTAGAAGGGAGTATTCTACTACCTTTTGTAGTACAGGGAAAATCAGTTTTACTGGAATGTCTAGTCATCCCTGCTCTGCCAAACGTTCTGATATTGGGTGCCGATTTTTGGGCCCGAACGGGAATCGTCCCGGATCGTCGATCAGGCGAGTGGAGCTTCTCGAATCAGGCGGCGTTGGCTTCGATTTCCGCCATCCAGGAGAGAGCCGACTTGGATGAAGGGCAAGACATGCAGTTAGTTAGTTTTTTAGAGAAGGTCTTCGTGAACATGCCTGAGGGCATAGGGTGCACCGATCTGGTGGAACACAAGATTAGGACGACGTCTGAACCAATTAAACAGCTGTATTATCCGGTATCGCCTGCGGTTCAACGTCACATAGATAAGGAATTAGAGGATATGCTGAGGGATGACATCATCGAAAGGCCAATAGTCCGTGGGCCTCTCCAATCGTGATGATAAAGAAGAAGGACGGGTCGTTTAGGTTTTGTGTCGACTACAGGAAGTTGAACAAGGTTACTGAGAGGGATGCTTATCCCCTTCCTTATATCTCTGCTACCTTGGACAAGCTTAGGGACGCCAAGTATCTTTCTTCGTTGGATATTAAGTCCGCTTATTGGCAAATCCCAGTTGAGGAGCAATCAAGACCGTACACCGCTTTCACCGTGCCAAATAGAGGACTCTTTCAATTCAAGAGAATGCCATTTGGGTTGCATAATGCCCCAGCGACATGGCAAAGGTTCATTGACACTGTGCTTGGCGCCGATCTGGAGCCGCATGTGTTCGTATACTTGGATGACATCATCATAGTCACCAACTCGTTCCAAAAACATCTGGAAATATTGGAAGAAGTCTTCAAGCGGTTAAGTACGGCGGGTCTAAAGGTCAGCAAAGAGAAGTGTAACTTCTGCAGGTCTTCACTCAAGTTCTTGGGTTATGTAGTAGATCGTAATGGACTCCACGTAGACCCAGAGAAGGTAGACAGTATGGTTAGGATTCCTGCGCCGAGGAATGTTAGGGAAGTTAGGAGCTTTGTCGGTACGGTATCCTGGTACAGGAGATTTATACCAAATTTTGCGGGTTTGGTGAAACCGTTAACCGACTTGCTAAAGAAGAGTAGTAGGTTCATTTGGTCTGAGGAGTGTGAGAGGTGTTTTCAGATGGCAAAAGAATGCTTGGTTACTGCCCCGATTCTAACCTGCCCGGATTTTGAGCGGCCGTTTGTTGTGCAAACTGACGCCTCGGATTATGGGGTTGGAGCAGTGCTCAGCCAGACATTTGATGACGGAGAGAAGCTAATGTGTTATTTGAGTAGGTCGTTGAATAGGAACGAGAAGAACTATTCAACCACGGAGAAGGAGTGCTTGGCCGTGCTGTGGGCTGTTGAGAAGTTGCGACCATATATCGAAGGGGTTCAGTTTACGGTCGTGACGGATCACTACTCCTTAGTTTGGTTGAGTAACCTCAAAGATCCGTGTGGTAGGTTAGCGCGTTGGGCGGTTAGGCTTCAACAGTTCGATTTCGAAATCGTGCATCGAAAATGGAAAGAGCACGTTGTCCCCGATATGCTCTCCAGGAACGTTGCGGATGTAGCGGAATTGGTTGAGCAAAGTTCTGATCCTTGGATCGCCAAGATGATCACGAAGGTGGAATCGAACCCTTTAGCCTATCCGGCCTGGAGGGTCGAAAGAGGGGTTTTGTTTAAGTTTGTTAGGGCCAATCACGTGGTTGTTCATGACAATAATTCGTAATGGAAGGAGGTAGTTCCAAAGGTAGATAGAACTAGGGTACTTAGGGAATGTCATGACAACCCATTAGCTGGGCATAAGGGGGTAAGAAAAACTTTTGCTAGGGTAGGTGCTCGGTATTACTGGCCTAAGATGAGGTCAGATATTACCAAATATGTTAGGAGTTGTAGGATTTGTCAGAGTGTGAAACCGGTGAATGACCAACCAGCGGGTTGGATGGTCGAGAGAAGAGGGATTTCGAATCCCTGGGAAATGATTTGTGTGGATTTGGTCGGCCCTCTTCCAAAGTCGAGTAGGGGTTTTATTTATATTCTTACGGTCGTTGATTATTTTACCAAATTTGCCCTTTTGTTTCCCCTGAGATCCGCTACCGTGAATGCTGTGTGTAGGGAATTGGAGGACAATGTCTTTTTATTGTCCGGCATACCATCGGTGGTCGTCTGTGACAACGGCCCCCAGTTCAAAAGTAAAGAACTGCAAGCGCTAGCCGAAGAGTACGGGTCACAAATAAAATTTACTGCACATTATCACTCCACGTTGGGCGCCAATTTGTCAAACAATTCCCCGGCGCGGAGGTGTTTGCGAATAGCTACTCGGACATGATTGGAGAACTCAAAAGCAAAAAAAAGGGCACAACACGAAAAAGGGTGCCCGGCGCGATGGTTGATAATTCGGGAATGGCAAGAGAATTGTTCGACCGCCGCAAGTGTCAAATTGCGACGAATTCCAGCTGCGCAGATTGGGGTGGGTTCAGGGATTTTCTGGTTGGGTTAATTTGATGCCCTGTGCTAAATAAAAAGGGGATAAAAGTTGGACGCCAGGTAATCTTATGGCAAATTACTAAACCTTCAAGAAAATGAGTACG
Source organism: Brachypalpus laphriformis (assembly GCA_945910035.1). NCBI lineage: Eukaryota > Metazoa > Arthropoda > Insecta > Diptera > Syrphidae > Brachypalpus > Brachypalpus laphriformis. The sequence goes on along the minus strand of OX246754.1, from coordinate 113,658,513 downwards.
AACAAAGGCTGAAAAGGATAATCGAATAAAATGTACGTATCTTTTGACGTTACAAGGCTCCGTCAGAGCAACGGCTACTTTATTGTCCGGTAAGTGGAAAGAAGTAATTTTGTTTTTAATTCAAAACGGGAAATGAATGTATACGGGTAACAGTTATTGAAAACGGAGATGAATGTTTACAGCCGTTAGGGTAGCCCGTTATCACTCGGTTCTGAAACGGGAAAATTCGTATCTATGGGGTCGCGTGTCCCGCCTTCTCGGGAATGTTTCGGGGCGGAGTCCTACCAGGGTTTTTGAAAAAAACAACAAACGTATACACTGTAACTTATCTGTCTTAGGGATTGATTCTCCTGCTTCCTTCGTCTCCGATCTTTCTCCGGTCTTCCTCACCTAGATCCTTCCTTTCTCCTTTCTACTAATCCTTTCTCTGTATTATCCTTCCACTACATTGATCCTCTTCTTTTCTTTTCGCTTCCTTCACTTTTCCACTTTCCTTTACTATTTTTTAAAACTTTTCTATAAAAAAAGGAACTCCTCAATTTGAGTCTTTGAACACTCCGCTGCTGTCGCTCGCAAACCAAGAAGTGACCTTTTTTTTTTCTTCGCCGTGGTACTTCGCCTGCTCAATCCGGGTGCTTCACGCACACCCACAAACATTCCGCTCATTCAGCGCTAGAGAGGTTCATGTACGGCTATGTGTGCAACACTTCGCTCATTTGCTACAGTGCGCAACCGTTCATGAGCCGTTCACTCTCCTCCACTCATTCTACTGGCTCTTTGAATTCGCCCAAACTTGGCCATTCAGCGGATCGAGTAAGGCATTTCTCATCCCCATTCCTTTGGCAGTGTTACCGGTGGTGTTCAATTTCTCCAATTGAGGATCTAAAAACAATCGATAACTTAGTGTGAGCATTTTTGTCTCACCAATATGCCGCAAAAGAATAATCAGTTAAGGAAAGAAAAGTTAAAAAAAGGATTCTAATTGTAGATTTTTCAAACGACGCTTTTACGTCGATGATTTCAAACAACGCCTCAGCGCTGGACTTGTCGGAGAAGAACAAAGCTGGGAGGATCCTACTTATCTTTAAAATCACCAATTACGCGCGACCTAAGCTGCCCTGGTGGAACTCCGCGCAGATTTGAGAGGATTAGAACGAGACGATGACTTGCTACCCCATACAAAAGGTCATGGGTTAGGGTGGGCTCTCGGCCATTGTTGGTGCTGGTCGTTTGATGTTTGGCCTGGTGTTGTGTTGAATGTTCGTATTTGTGTTTCTAGTTTGTTGTTAATGTTGTGTGTTTAGTGTTGCCGGACCATCTCGCTCCCTTCTCTCTCTGGTATGGGTGTATTTTGTGGGCCCGTGATGGTTTGGGCGATGTTGTGTATCTCTTCGTGGTTGGTCTTCTCGTTCTTGTTTCCTTCCTCGTGCGTTCTCGTTGGCGGGCGGTCCACCCACATCAGAGTGTTACCAACGGTCCGTTGGGCTCTGGTTCCGGGAGTACCTGCTTTGTCATCCCCTCGGAGCAGTTGGAAAAGTGTAAGCACTGAACTGGAAACCAGTTCAGGAACGCTTAACGATCCCATCGCTCTTCGAAGATAACGGAGGGAAGGGAAAGGTAGGGCCAAAAGGGAACGAGGTGAGAGAAATGGAGGGACGGTGAGGATCAGGAATCTTGGCACAAAGTTACACGCAACAAATCCCACCCTTACTTCCAAAGAGGTGAAGTTGGCTTTTCGAAAGAAAGGCCGAAGTAAAGAATAACAATTGATCTTCCCGGGGTAAACAACACAACAAAGGGTGAAACAACTATGCACTGCCGCTGACGACGACCTCGATCGCACTAGGCGAGAGTTAGGCAACATCACAGAGCGAGATGCTCTCAGTTACTCTAAGGGCCTTCTACGTCCTTTGGCGCGACTTATATCTTCACTTGAACTTCCTTCTGGATAGTGGTTATATGGCATTAGATCTTTGACGTGCCATGTCCCTCTTTCTTTTCCATTTTCGTCTTGGATTATGTACGTCCATGGAGACACTCTCTTCCTTATCGTGAAAGGGCCGATATACTTCGGCGCCAATTTTGCCGCGTAATAGTTCGCCGCACTCGAAAGCGCAAAATTCCTACGCCAGACCAGTTCATTCGGAAGGTACTGACCATCTCTTCTTCTGAGGTTGTAGATTTGCGCGGCCTTCTTGGTCGCGGTCGCTAGCTTTTTGCGAATATCTTCCCTAAGCTCTCTAAATCTACCTTCCACTTCTGGCATATCTTGGACCCTATCTCCTGGTTCGATTTCCCTGTCTGTTGAATCTGCTCCCCTATCGGTTGTATTTTCTTCCCTATATCCTACGTTAATGTCCCTATACCCTGATTCTGTGTCTGTTTCCCTAGCTCCTGAATCGGGTTGCCTACTATTCCCGGCGTTTGAACTCTCCGCGTTTGAAACGGTCTTTACTCGGCTGCCCGCGTAAGTCACCACTTCCCTACCAAAGTTAGCGTAATACGGAGTAACGCGAAGTACATCATGTTCGGACGTGCGGATGCTGCACGCGACCTTTGCTAACTGCACATCCCACGTCCTATGGTTCTCGGACACATACGCCCGTAACGTTGTTTTAATAATTTGGTTGATTCCTTCCGCAGGGTTAGCCTGCGGGTGATAATGTGCAGTAAATTTTATTTGTGACCCGTACGCTTCGGCTAGCGCTTGCAGTTCTTTACTTTTGAACTGGGGGCCGTTGTCACAGACGACCACCGATGGTATGCCGAACAATAAAAAGACATTGTCCTCCAATTCCCTACACACAGCATTCGCGGTAGCGGATCTCAGGGGAAACAAAAGGGCAAATAATCAACGACCGTAAGAATATAAATAAAACCCCTACTCGACTTTGGAAGAGGGCCAACCAAATCCACACAAATCATTTCCCAGGGATTCGAAATCCCTCTTCTCTTGACCATCCAACCCGCTGGTTGGTAATTCACCGGTTTCACACTCTGACAAATCCTACAACTCCTAACATATTTGGTAATATCTGACCTCATCTTAGGCCAGTAATACCGAGCACCTACCCTAGCAAAAGTTTTTCTTACCCCCATATGCCCAGCTAATGGGTTGTCATGACATTCCCTAAGTACCCTAGTTCTATCTACCTTTGGAACTACCTCCTTTCATTACGAATTATTGTCATGAACAACCACGTGATTGGCCCTAACAAACTTAAACAAAACCCCTCTTTCGACCCTCCAGGCCGGATAGGCTAAAGGGTTCGATTCCACCTTCGTGATCATCTTGGCGATCCAAGGATCAGAACTTTGCTCAACCAATTCCGCTACATCCGCAACGTTCCTGGAGAGCATATCGGGGACAACGTGCTCTTTCCATTTTCGATGCACGATTTCGAAATCGAACTGTTGAAGCCTAACCGCCCAACGCGCTAACCTACCACACGGATCTTTGAGGTTACTCAACCAAACTAAGGAGTAGTGATCCGTCACGACCGTAAACTGAACCCCTTCGATATATGGTCGCAACTTCTCAACAGCCCACAGCACGGCCAAGCACTCCTTCTCCGTGGTTGAATAGTTCTTCTCGTTATTATTCAACGACCTACTCAAATAACAGATTAGCTTCTCTCCGTCATCAAATGTCTGGCTGAGCACTGCTCCATCCCCATAATCCGAGGCGTCAGTTTGCACAACAAACGGCCGCTCAAAATCCGGGCAGGTTAGAATCGGGGCAGTAACCAAGCATTCTTTTGCCATCTGAAAACACCTCTCACACTCCTCAGACCAAATGAACCTACTACTCTTCTTTAGCAAGTCGGTTAACGGTTTCACCAAACCCGCAAAATTTGGTATAAATCTCCTGTACCAGGATACCGTACCGACAAAGCTCCTAACTTCCCTAACATTCCTCGGCGCAGGAATCCTAACCATACTGTCTACCTTCTCTGGGTCTACGTGGAGTCCATTACGATCTACTACATAACCCAAGAACTTGAGTGAAGACCTGCAGAAGTTACACTTCTCTTTGCTGACCTTTAGACCCGCCGTACTTAACCGCTTGAAGACCTCTTCCAATATTTCCAGATGTTTTTGGAACGAGTTGGTGACTATGATGATGTCATCCAAGTATACGAACACATGCGGCTCCAGATCGGCGCCAAGCACAGTGTCAATGAACCTTTGCCATGTCGCTGGGGCATTATGCAACCCAAATGGCATTCTCTTGAATTGAAAGAGTCCTCTATTTGGCACGGTGAAAGCGGTGTACGGTCTTGATTGCTCCTCAACTGGGATTTGCCAATAAGCGGACTTAATATCCAACGAAGAAAGATACTTGGCGTCCCTAAGCTTGTCCAAGGTAGCAGAGATATAAGGAAGGGGATAAGCATCCCTCTCAGTAACCTTGTTCAACTTCCCGTAGTCGACACAAAACCTAAACGACCCGTCCTTCTTCTTAAGTTAAGTTAAGTTTTAAATTACTTTTATTTAATTTTTAAAAAAGAAGTTAACAGAAACAAGAAAAGTTATAAGTCTTTTGGTTTGGCTGATGGCCGTCTACCAGATTGACGATTAACATAATACTTAATAAATATATTGACTTAAATATGAAATTTAGAAGTTCTCCTGAATAACTCGTTGCCTATAGCGAAGGGCATTCAGTGCATAATTGTATAGTGAATCCCATCCTTGCCATCCATTCAGAATGCAGATTGCCTCATCTTCACCTAGGATAGTTGATCCAAAGAAACGTAAACGTAATTCCTTTAAAATTGGACAAATAGCAAGAAAGTGAAACACATCTTCTCCTACATTCAAATTGCACATATTGCACAAAATTGGAAGGTCTGGGCGGTGTGGTATAAAATTTAGGTGTACTAGCTCTCCTCTCAATTTAAATATAGTACTTATTTTATCCGTTGAATTAGAGTTTAGAAAATACGTACTGTCTTGAAGATGATATGTTAATTTGCTATAGAGCAACCTATGCTGAGATGATTGGGCTTCATTAGCATACCTCTCGTACATATTGTTTCCTGTTTTTTCAAGCAGAGTGTTAAATTGACATCTCATTAACGTAGGCAGCACATCTGGTGAAATACTTAGGCTTACACCACACTCGGATGCAAGATTCTGCCACTCACCCACGAAGTTAGCTCTTGTTGTTAAAAGATGTGTAAGAACAATTTTCGGCAACCTCTTTTCGTCCATCGACATTACTTTGATTATATAGTTAAAGTGTAATTTCAAAGTTTCCAAAACATAGGTGGCATCGCAGTTTCTAGATATAACATGTAATTTGGCGTACTACAAGGCAATCGAAAGATTCGCTTCAGGAAATATCGGAAAAATGTTTCCACTGCTGGGAAAGAGCGGTATCCCCACACCTGGGCTCCATATAATAGTATTGATGCCGCAGTTGCGCAAAGCAGTTTTTGTTTTGAGCTATGGGTTACATAATTATTCATAATGCAGCGTCCCCAGATCGAAGAAATTGCTCGCTTAGCATCTGATAATTTCGCCTCCAAGTGTTTGTTCATATTTAAGTTGCCTGATATCAGAACTCCAAGATATTTGTATTTGCGCACATTTTCAACAACCTCACCACAAAATGTCCATTTTTCGATTCTGGAATATCTGCCGCCTCCATCTCTGAGTACCATAGTTTTCGATTTCTCCAGGTTAACGAAGAGGTTCCAGCATTTACAATATTCGCTTAGCCTATTCATCATTAGCTGCATACCATTTACCGTATCAGCAAGGAAGACAATATCATCCGCGTACAGCATTCCAGGGATCTTTGTTCGGCAAAAATCTATACCTCCTCCTACAGCATCTGTTATGTCATTGATGAACAATATAAATAGTAATGCACTCAATGTACACCCTTGCTTCACTCCCATTGCTGATGTGAATTCATCAGATATAGATTCTCCATCCCATACATACGCTACATTATTTTCATACATTGCTCTTAGGGTATAGATGACTTTGTTGGAGATTCCGATTTTGTGTAATTTGTAGAATAGCGCCTCTCGTGCTATGGAGTCAAATGCCGCTCGAAAGTCAACAAAAAATGCATATAACTTTTTGTGTTTCTTTTTATAAATTTCAGTAATGTTCGTTAATACAAATATTTGGTCGACAGTAGAGTAGTTTTCTCTAAAACCTGCTTGAAACTCCGATAAAACCTCATTGTTTTTAACCCACTGAGTAAGCCTATTATAGATCAAAGCAGAAAAAAGTTCAGAGGTGTTCAAAAAAGATATTCGTCTATAGTTAGTTGGATCGTTGTAGTCCCCTTTTTTGTGTAGCGGATAAATGATTGCTTTTTTGAAGCTTCCTGGAACAGATGCAGTTTCGAAGATTCGGTTAAATTCCGACGTGAGCGCATATACAAATTCGTCTGTGCAATTTTTATAAAATTCGAATGGAATACGGTCATCTCCTGGTGCTTTCTTTCTTTTTGAATTATCGATTACCTTTTTTACTTCTTGCAACGAAAATGGAGCATCCAAAAACTCGTCAGTAAAAAGAGGGGCTGCATACTGAAACAAAGGAGAGCTGATCGTAGCGTTGAGCAGGTTGCTAAAGTGTTCTCTCACAAGAGGAGCTTTTAACGTGGCGGCAATCGTATTTGGTTGTCCGTTTATGACCTTTACAGCTCTCCAGAACTCAGCAGAGGATCTCGAGTTATTTACAACAGCGATCTTTTGTTGCTCGTAGGCTACTTTTTTTTGCATAGCAAAGACGTTTAAAAGCCTTGTTTGCTTCTCCGTAAAGCAATTTGAAAATGCTGGTGTTATGCACCCTAAATAGCTTTAAAAAAGCGAACGACTTGTCTCTTGCGTTAGCACACTCTTTGTCAAACCTTTTTTGTTTCGTGCTAGTATGTATGGAGGGATTGCATTTTTTATAACACTTGTAAGTGTCTCAATATTTAAGGAAGTGTTTGAAGACTTCAAACTCTCTAGATTGGCATTCATGTTATTCTGAAACCTAGTGCGTATTCTTTTATTCCAAACCAATTTTGGTAATAACCCTAGTTCTGCGGTGTTGCCTTCATTTGACGAACCGGGTAAGCTACATTTAATTTCAAGGGGCATATGATCCGAAAAGTGCTCCAGTCCTACACGAAAATCGGCGAGAAGTTATTTCCAAGTTCCTGATATAAAACAGTAGTCAATTACAGATGAAGCTATTCCGCGAACAAAAGTAAATTCTCCGTCAAAATCTCCTTCACAGCTTCCATTCAGAACACTACAGTCGAATGCATCAGCTAGCTCAAGTATCTTTATACCCTTGTTGCCACAAATTCCATCTTTTGACCTGCGGTTGATATGCATGATTGGTGAGTTACATCCACTCACAAAGTTGTTTTGTGACAAACGTAAACGACCATTGAAGTCCCCTACGAGCATTACATTCACTAACTCTAGGTTGTGTAACATTTCAGTTAGCCTGTCATAGTCACGATGCCAGTGACTGCAATTATTATAAACAGGAACTATAGACAGGACGCTGTTGTTGATTTTTACGTCTATTACATATAATTCATCCGATCCTCTAAACTTGGCATCAACACTAATAAGATCCTTACGATAGCCAAATAATTCACCTCCACTACCTCTCCCAAATTTCGCTGATTTTTTTTGCAGGTATCCATTTTAATTCATAGTTTAAAAACATTTTCTTAAATATATCCTCTTCATCTTCTAATACATGTGTTTCAAATAGAAGAAATATATCAAAATCTTTAACATAATTAAAAAATTTTACAAACATTAATTTATTTTTTAAGCCGGCAACATTATAACCTAAAATTCTTAAGTTCAAAATGTGTTCAGCCTGGTAGACGACTGTTTCTCATGCATCGTGTGTATACGCTCTTGTGTGTGCAGCCAAATTGTTTGCAGCGGCTATCATACTGTTGGCAGCAATGCCAGTTTTGACACTTGTTGATAGTTTATTCGCCCCAAAGGCATTGTTTACATTCGGAAATTCATGCGTTAGTTGTTGCAGTTCCAAAAAGTCTCCGAAAATATCTTTTATAGCATTTAAACCATTTGCCTCACCACATTTTAAACCTTCTACGGGGTCCCAGGTGAAAACCTTGTCAGTGATATGCAGCTTATCATCCTTTAGTGTGATTTTCATCTTCGGATCTTTTGTGCGGAGTGCCTTCATTATTGGGAACAGTTTTGCTCTTTTTTGACGCATATTGAATGGCATATCTTTATTTATGCTGATTTTGGAACCTTTCAGTTTTTTTGCATTATGCATTACCTTCCATGCAGCATTTCGTGTCCTCATCTTTATGATAATTGTTGCAGTGCGGCCTTCTTCTTTATCATCACGATTGGAGAGGCCCACGGACTATTGGCCTTTCGATGATGTCATCCCTCAGCATATCCTCTAATTCCTTATCTATGTGACGTTGAACCGCAGGCGATACCGGATAATACCGCTGTTTAATTGGTTTAGTCGTCGTCCTAATCTTGTGTTCCACCAGATCGGTGCACCCTATGCCCCCAGGCATGTTCACGAAGACCTTCTCTAAAAAACTAACTAACTGCCTGTATTGCCCTTCATCCAACTCGGATCTCTACTGGATGACGGAAATCGAAGCCAACGCCGCCTGATTCGAGAAGCTCCACTCGCCTGATCGACGATCCGGGACGATTCCCGTTCGGGCCCAAAAATCGGCACCCAATATCAGAACGTTTGGCAGAGCAGGGATGACTAGACATTCCAGTAAAACTGATTTTCCCTGTACTACAAAAGGTAGTAGAATACTCCCTTCTACTCCTATTCCTCCCCCATCTGCTAAAGCTACCCTATCGACTTTTGCTTTACCTAACACTAAACCTAACTCTTTTAAAATGTTCCACCCGTCCCTACAGGCGATCGTACGAGATGCCCCTGAATCTAGCAAACCTACTAAACTAACTCCATAAACACTAACTTTTAAATAAGGACGTACGTCGTCTTCCTTTGCCTGAAGTGTGAAACCTAACTGAACGACCTCTTCCAACTGGTTGCCAGCAGGCTACCTATTCCATTGCGCCGGCGCTCTTGCCCTGCTGGCGCAAGAGACCGTTGCCCATTTCCCGAATAGTTCCTGCAATCCCTGCGAAGGACACCTATCTTACCGCACCCTACACATCTCCTAGGAGCGGAACAAGTATTGGAAAAATGTCCTTCTTGATTGCAGTTGTAACACCTCAAGCGCTGATTAGGTTGAGGGTTACGACTTATCACCGAAACCGATGGCTCCTCCACTGCTACGTAGGCCAAATCAGGTTCCAAGAGGTTCCTGGATCGTGGAGGGGGAGGTGGTGTGAATGTCTCCACATTCGCTCTAACCATCTCAAGTTTCCTACCTAACGCAACCAGATCTCTCAAGTTCTTGGGGTCTGCCAAGCCCAGTTGCGTTTGGTAGAATGGGGCCAGATTACGTTGAACGATCCCCAATCTTCGTCCACCCGTTAGCGGTTCCGATAACCTGCCAAACATGTTTTCCATGGTGGCCACATATACCCTTGGGTACGTCGTCTGATTTCCTCTAACAGCAAATCATCATAATTAGGAGGGAGAAACTCCAGTTTCAACTCCTCCACCAATTTTTGCCAAGAACTAACTCTTCTCCTAACCGCCCTAAACCATAGAAGCGCCTTTTCAATGAAAAGATCGACGGCAGACTTAAACAATTGTGCCTCACTAACCCCTCTGGCTTCTCGCAATTCCTCCACTCGCTCCAGGAAGGAATTTACGGAAGCCCCGCATCGTTCACCTGAAAATTTCAACTCCCACTTAGACAAGTTCTCAAACCTCTCACTCGAAACGTAAACGCGCTCGCCTGTGATAGCGTCGAGAGTGGCGGCCGAAGTTGTTGGCCGCTCTTCGCCTCCATTGCTTGTTGTATTCTGTGTTTGGTTTCGTTCCTGCTGCTGCTGCTGCTGCTTTTGTTCCTGCATTTCTGTTTCCTTTTCCGTCACTTTCTCTTCTTCACCGTAGTCATCTGCTACCAGTGACGATAGTAACATTAATAGAGCCGTCTTAAGCTTCTTTTTAACCCCTGCCTCGGCGTCGTCGGTGGAGCGCGACCTACCAATCCGCCAAATTGCCCAATAATTTTGGTATACGCTTTTCTATACTCTGAAGAATTTCGCGCCGGGGAATTCTTCAATATTGACTCAATTTCTATAATTTTCTTTTCGACTGCTTCCCTATCAGCAGCAAATTCGAACGGGTACTCCCCCTCCTCAACGGACCCATTCCGTGCGAGGGCTCTATGGGCACGTAGCGACTTCCGCATTTCGTCCACGTTCCCCGTAGTTAACCCCCTACGCTCCATTTCGTACGAGAGCTCTTCCTGAGAAAGTCGGTTAACCTCCATACTTGCTTTGTATAAAGAAACTACTAAAACAACAAAGAAAAATTCAGAGTGCTCCTAACGTAGGGACGAATCGCGTTACCCAAAACTACGTAAGAATGATTTGCAAAATATATTGAATTTACAGACCAATAAGTATGTTAGCACTTCCACAGAACGATCGAAACCAAATCTGTGTCAAGGAGAAATCAAAATTCTCACAAAGGTAAATAAAATAAGGCTTGAGCTCTTAGCCCACCTTTTCCAATTAAGTCACACTAAGCCCACAAGGAAAAATCGAAATAACTATAAAAAAAAACAATAGACCCAACAAGCGAGAAAAGAAAAAAAAAAAAACTACCCCAAACGTTATTTAATTTTATGCGCGAAATTATCCACTAATTCCAAAAACTTAATAAAATTTCCAAAAGAAAAGAGAGAAAAAAAATTCCAACAAAAGAATTCCCACGGAACAAAAAAAAATCAAACAAAAAGTCCAACCAAAAAGTGTTGTCCCACTGTTCTGTCAAAACAGAGAAATCACTCGAACAAAGAAAAAAAAAAAACAAGACCGGCAGTATATATGTATATACTATGTGCAACGAAAAATCGCGAAATGTATATGCACGTATATATAGATATATGTATATAGGTATATATATCGCAAAGTAAATAGAGTACAAATGAAATAGAAAACAACCACCTACTTGTGTTTCCAGGGATTTACCGTCTGGATGATGTGTATGAATGACACAATCACTATTAGGTATTTTTTTCACGGATGGATCTTCCCACTCCTTCCACAAAATGCGGGATTCCACTTGGCCAAAGCACTAATCTATAAAAAGAAAACAAAGAAAAGTAAAAAGTTCAAGTAAATGAAAGACACTTCCCTAAGTCACAGCACTGCACAATGCACGTTCACAACAATTTCTTTTTTTTTATTTATTTATTTTTCTTTAGAAAGGCCCCACGTTGGCGCCAATTCTGGCTGTCCTCCTCTTCTGGTCTCTTTCCCAGTAGATGGAAAACAGCATTTGTCCAGCCTGTCCCTAAAAAAGGCGAATTTTCCTTCCCGTCCAATTACTGAACAATTGCCCTTACGTCCCTTATTTCCAAGGCCACGGAAACGCTGATAAATCGTCCGCTATGAAATATCTTGATTCTCGAAAACTCCACAGTGATCGGCAGTATGGTTCTCGTAGCAACAGTACTGGAGATTTGATGGCGTATCTCACCGAGAAGTGGAACCAATCTCTCCATCACTTCGACGAAGGAAAGATAGTTGCGCTCGATATTTCTAATATATTATTAAATATTTCATCTATAAGGCATTCATCTGCCCAACGCTGGAATATAACTCCCACACCTGGTCTGGTGCACCGAAGACCGTTCTGCACATTCTAGATAGGGTGCAGAATCGCGCCTTAAAACTGATAGGTGCTAGAGAGGATTGTAAAAAAAAAGCCAAAAGAAACAAACGTGAAATATGACACCTCGCTCCCGACATATGTTACTTCACCCATACAAACAAAATTCTGCAGGGGAAAAAAAGCTTCGCCCCAAATCTTCCATCTCACTCCAAGCAATAGCTTCTTATGGAGCCCTAGGCCACATCCCAATCTTCTAACTCACCCTAACCCATAGCTCCATATGGAGCTCTCTCTCTCTAACACATTGCTCTACATGGGAGTGACCCAGAACCGTCCTAAACCTACTACTCTTGTGAACTGGAGGACGAAGTTGATCGTTTCGTGGAAGCAATTCAAATAGCGGCGTGGAGAAATACTCCTTCCAGAAGCTAGCATAAGATCAACCGCAACGAAAAGTATCCCAGAGAAATCATTGAACTGGTGAGGGAGAAAAGAAAAGCGACAGATAATTTAACACGGTTAATGTGGGCAATGCTGTCATTTCTGGCTCGTTTAAACTACTCCGATTTTCCTCAGTTGGATTAGTCTTGTACGACCGAAAACCTAATCCTTTTAGCCTAATAGCTTCATTACAGATCGATTCATACTAAGCGTTTTCCTTAGCTCTGATAGTTTTTATTTTGTGGGAGATACCAGTTCTCATACCTATCTGTTAGTTCTGTATGCTTTGAGCTAGGCAGTAATAATAGAAATGCATGCAAAATGCTGGGAGTTAATAAAAATAAGACATTTAATTATAACATTTTTTGAAATTGAATACAAGAGAGTTTTTCTTTAATATGATCACCCTCACCTATTTAAGAGCGTAAGAAATTGTTTATTGAAAAATAATATTAAAATTTCTGAGGACTTGGCTTCATGGAGGATTATTGCAAAATTGTTTGAAGAGGATTCCGAGAATATATCATATAACATATATAAACAATATATCAAGTTTGTTTCAAACTAACGAAAAGCCATAAAAGCCTAAATGCCTTTGAAAAATTATCCGTGAAGTTGACCACGCAGGTTTTTAGCGGAAATGTTCCGACTGGAATTTTTAATGCTATTGCAACCAACTGCTATAAAACGGATGCTGATAGAAAAGTAGTTATATCAACAGCAAATTTTATAAGCAATATAGATTGTTTATTTGATAACTTAAATAGCTATACTTTAACTTCAAGCAACCCTCATCGACAACCTTTAAACCACTATAGTCGCACATTACGGAGTATTAAAACCGCCAGAGATTGCCAGTGGATACACATTTTTCAGAACCTTAAATCCGCTTAACAATCAGGTTATTCAGGTTATTCACCATAGCGAAACCCCTGGTTTGATGAGCAATGCCGGCAAGCACATGCAGCAAAAGAAGAGGCGTACAAAGCGGCGCTGTATAGAAGGACTAGAGCTGCTCGCGAGCTCTACGAGCGGAGGAGAAAAGAGGAACATCGACTTGTCAGAAGGAAGAGGGGACCTGCTTTGCGATTGGTCGGGAAACTAGTGGCTGCTCAAAAGTTGGCTTGGGCCAGTAGCGCAACAATCAAGATCGTGATGAAGTGCTTGCTTTACCTCCTAATTGTGGTCCCCAACTATACGTATAAACCCTTATACGTGTAGGCTAAATTGCAAGTGCGGGCTGTCTAGGGCCTTGATTCTAGGCTAGTTAACATGGGCCAGCAATCTGCGTTACTGAAAACCGACCGCTACAGAAACCGACACTATGCCTCGGATAAGAAATGTTGACGACTTTTGGCTATTGTACCCGGACAAAGATAGGTTTCTGGAATGTAAAGACGCTCCTCGAATCGGGAAGTGAAGGTGCTTACAATGTCAGATTCCTTCAATTGGAAAAAGAATTCATGCGATATACACAGGACATTTTGGGGGTAAGTGAAATAAGATGGTTAGAAGCGGGCGAGTACCAGTCCCCAACGCCAAACACTGTACTACTCTATTCTGGAAGACCATCCGGAAGTCCGCGGGAATATGGAGTCGGGCTACTGTTAACAAGAACAGTACGCAAGGGCCTAATTTCCTGGCTGCCTCATGGTGATAGGATTATGACGGCCAGATTCTGCACTAGAGTACGATGCGTCACCATCATACAGTGTTACGCCCCAACGAATACTTCGTCTAAGGACGAAAAGAAGAGCTTCTACAATTTCTTAAGTGCCGTCTTCAACACAACACCAAATGGAGACATTGCCATAGCGATGGGGGATTTGAATGCCAAGGTAGGCAACGAGAACGAACTGCTCAAACATGTAATCGGGAAGCATGGACTAGGCAACCGCAATGACAACGGCAAACGGTTTGTGGATTTCTGCAATGCCAACCGCCTTGTGATAGGTGGCACCATGTTTGAGCACAAGACCTGCCTCAAAGTCAGCTGGATTTCCAACGACAGGCAAGCAACCTCCAACCAAATTGACCATTTTGCTATCAGCCGCCGCTTTAGAAATAGTCTCCTGGACGTCCAAAACAGGCGAGGGACAGATGTGGGGATAGTACGTAATCACCATCTTATGATAGCTACTCTCCAACTACTCACTGCTGCAGTTCGAAGATCCGACGACAACACAAGATTGCCCAGGTTCAAAATCGATAGACTTAGTGATCCCTCAGTGTGCCAACAAACAAGGGAGCACTTTTCGCAAGCTGTGGAAGCAATCAGCAGCTCAATGCCCGCAACCATCCAAGACCATTGGTCTCAGACTCAGACTATCAGACTGAAATGCCCGAGGTTGGAAGTTCCCGAATACGCACCACGACTCCCAGTAATGATGAGATCACTACCGCGATCAAGGCACTCAAAACCAACAAGGCGGTAGGACTTGACGGTATTCCAGCAGAGCTCTTACGAGCAGCGCCCACAACAACGGCTGAGCTTCTGCTTCCACTAATAGATAGAGCTTTCCTAACGAGCGGAAAAAGGGAATGATCGTCAAGCTTCCTAAGAAAGGAAATTTAATGGAGTGCGGAAACTGGAGGGGTATCTGCGTGCTGCCTGCTGTAGCTAAGATAATAGCTAAAATCATCCTTGAGCGAATCAAACAACATCTCGAAGACACACTCGATGCCGAACAAGCAGGTTTCCGCTCTGGATCCTCCTGTGTCGACCACATCAACACCCTGCGGATTATCATCCAATAGTGCGTTGAATATCGATCGCCACTGCACCTGCTGCTCATCTATTTTGAGAAGGCGTTCGACAGTGTCAACAGGGTGTTTATTTGGCGTGCATTACGCAGGAGAGGTATCCCCGATAAACTAATTGCTATTATCAAAGCTACATATGAAGGCTCCAAATGTCACGTTCTACACAGGGGGAGGTTGTCTGAGGAATTTGAGATCCAAAGTGGGGTAGACAAGGCTGTATCCTTTCACCAATATTATTCCTATTGGTGATTAGCGATGTGCTTTATGCAGCTTTGTCGACGGGAAACGGAGGAATTCGATGGACTCTTACATCTCAACTGAAACATCTTGACTACGCTGACGATGTATGCTTACTCTCCCACAGAATTATGGACCTCCACCAAATGACAGCAGATGTGGAGAGGGAGGCAGGTGTCGTCGGGCTGAAAATTAATACTGCAAAAACTAAAATGATCAGCCTTGGAACTAACTCATCGGCTCAAATATGCATTGCTGGACAACCGGTAGAGAGAGTAGAGGATTTCCAGTATCTTGGAACTATTATCTTGAACGATGGTGGAACCGAACTGGATATAGCCAACAGGATCGCCAAAGCAAAGTCCGCGTTCGGGATGTTGTCCAAAATATGGAAAAACAATGCAAGCAGTTTGAACACCAAAATAAGACTGTTCCGCTCCCACGTTGAATCCGTGCTGTTATATGGTTGCAGCACGTGGAGAGTGACCACTACTATCACCAGAAAACCGCAAACGTTTGTTAATACGAGTAGGTGCCTGCGCAATATCTTAAGGATTTTCTGGCCCTATCGTATCTCTAACGAACACCTTTACGAGAGAACGGATCGCGACGGAAGTGGCAGTGGATTGGTCACACGTTTCGAAAGGGTGACAGTTCCATAGCGAACCATGCTATGCAATGGAATCCTTTAACTCAGGATGACAGAAGACCTGGCGGTCCGATGAGAACATGCGCAGAACAGTCGACTAGGAGCCACGGCAATTGGGGAAAAGTTGGGGAGAACTCAGACACATTGCCAGAAATCGTACACGATGGCGCGTAGGCGTAGTGGAGGCACTAGGACCCACAAGAGGATGCAGGACATAAGTAAAATAAGTAAGGAAAAAAAAGGAGCATGAGAAGCGCTTGATCGAGGAGATTGAGAGACTTTATTGCAGGAATTATGTTTGAAAATTTAACCAAAACGTAAAAAGAACATGTCAGGGTTCCAAAGCGAGAACAAAACCCTGCAGGGACGAAAAAGGCATTATAGTAGTAGAATCGCAGTCGGTGCTGAGGATATGGAAGAAACACTTCTGCAGACTGTTGGACGGCGATGATGACCAATATTCCACAGTCAGGCAGAATTAGCCATTCAACAGTGACGATTATAGTCAAGATTTCTGTCAACCCAATCAACCGACGGTGAGTGGAGGAGAAGGTACGATGCCCAACTATATGGCCTATATAAGGGCATCGACTTAGCCAGAAGAGTTCACATACAACGACTAAGATGGCTTTGTCATATAGAGTGGATGGCGCCCAACGTTCCAGCCCGGAAAGTCTTCGAATCCACCCCGGATGGACGGGGCAGTAGAGGACGACCTCGTGGTAAGTGGCGCTAGCAAGTGGAGGGGGACCTCAACCAACTTGGCGTGCGCAGCTGGAGGCATCTAGCTCGTAACCGTGTTGGCTGAAGAGGTTTGCTGGTTGCGGCCCAGGTCCAACCCGGACTGTAGCGCCACCTAAGTAAGTAAGTAAATAAAGGATGCTCGAAAAGCTACAAGAAACAATTTTCAATAGGGAAAATGAATTAACCAACTGTGAAAGAATGTAAACACTGAAGTGTCGCCATAGCATTTTGATTTCAAATTATTTCCCTAAAAACTTTTCCGATATTTTCAAAAAAGTTTCCAATTCGCGCATAAACACCGTGGTTTTTGGCCTAAAACATTTCATTGAAGAGTTTCTCCAGAATTTATAGTAATTCTTAACTTAAAATTTTCGGTTTTAAACCCTAAGTTTCTGTGATTGACTTTTGCGCGCCAAATCCCTGTCAAAGGTGTCGGAACAGCAAACTTCTCGTGAAACAAGATTTACATCCAAAAATAGTAAACCGCCAATCTCACCGGCAATTGTTAACAAAAATGAAAAATTTCATAAAGAGTTTGAAATGCGCTTATCTAAACAAATCGAAGATCTCAACACTGAACTAAAAGCATTCATCCAGCAAACTCACAGCAACCTAGTGGAAAGATTTGATAAAATTGTCGCCGATTTTAACAGCCGCCTCGATGATGCGAACAAAAGTATGTCGGCGCTTACAGTGAGAATTGAAATCCTGGAACAAACCTCCGAATCAAACCGGTGTTATCAACTCGAGAACCAAGTATCCGCACTACAAAATAAAATTGATGCAATAGAACGCGACAAACTATCCACTGATGCCATATTGCACGGTGTTCCAAAAACAGCGAACGAAGACCTTCAAAATATTGTAATATTCTTGCTGGGGTTCGTTTAAATAAAACCGTCTTTTGTGTATTTTAATTGTTTATTTATTATCAAATACCAACTTTACTTTAACACAATAGTCAATCACTTTATTCTTTATCTATTTCAAAATAAACGGTCGCTACAGATTTATTTTCACAACGTCGCTTGCTTTCACCACTGGTCGAATATCTCTTGTAATCGCTGAATTCACTTATAAACAACTGTATCCACGGTGGTTGTGGTATGGGTATTTATAGGAAATTGTAAGGGGTTCTGGAACATGCTAGATGTTTCTCCGGGTGAATCGAGGATCCTGGAATATTGGGATATTGTGTGGAACAATTGTGGAACGTAAGCACACCAGGTTGGAATATTTACTACTAGTAGGCAATAGATGTCGTTGCACAAAGTACCTGACGATGTACTTGATACTACACTGCCCCCCTCTTAAACTTGTTCGTCCCGAACAAGATCATCTGGATTACTGCCATGGTAACGATGAAGACGATCCAGGTGGACAATTTTCATCTTGCCTCTTACTCCACGCTGGATCCGGAAGACGACGTCATTGATGCGTGTG
This sequence comes from Brachypalpus laphriformis, assembly GCA_945910035.1. Classification (NCBI taxonomy): domain Eukaryota; kingdom Metazoa; phylum Arthropoda; class Insecta; order Diptera; family Syrphidae; genus Brachypalpus; species Brachypalpus laphriformis. Next base: position 113,640,482 of record OX246754.1, on the reverse strand, counting down.
ACCACTTTATAAGGGCCCTCCCAGTCTTGCTGCAGCTTAGGTGACCTCCCCTTTTGCCGGTGTGGGTTGTACAACCATACTAGGTCTCCCTCGTGGAAGCTGGACGTTGTTGCCTTTGTGTCGTACCTGGTTTTCATGCGGTCACTCGCTATCCTTATCCTCGTCCTGGTCCTCTGATGTATGTCTCGGATCCTTTCTCTGAGGTCTGCCACATAGTCCTCTTCACATTTGGGCTCATTGTTAGGGGATCCAAACTTCACCTCACTGGGTAGCCGAACTGCTCGACCAAACAAGACTTCGGATGGAGTATGTCCAGTCGTACTGTGCACAGCATTTCGGTAGGCCATCAAGAAGAGAGGAATTTGTCGATCCCAATCGCGCTGGTGGTCTTCTACGACCTTGGAGAGATGTTCGTTTAAGGTTCTGTTGAAGCGCTCTACCATCCCGTCGGATTGTGGATGAAGTGGGGTCGTCCTCGTCTTTTTGATTCCTCGTTGTTGACAAACCTCTTGGAATATCTTCGATTCAAAGTTTCGTCCCTGGTCGGAATGCAGTTCCATGGGCACGCCAAATCTGCTCACCCAGTTGTTGACGATCTGTTCCACGATGGTCTTCGCTTCCTGGTTAGGGATGGCGAACGCTACCGGCCATTTGCTGAAGTAGTCCATGACGACTAGGATGTAACGGTTACCTTTGTCGGTTTCTGGAAATGGACCAGCGATGTCAGCGGCAATCCGTTCAAAGGGTGCGCCCACGTTGTACTGGTGCATCTTGCCTCGCGTTTTCGTTCTGGGTCCCTTGCTGGCGGCACACACGACGCATTTTCGGCACCAACTTTCTACGTCGTCCCTTGCGCTGAGCCAATAGAAACGTTCTCGCACTTTCTCCAGCGTCTTGTTTGCACCCAAATGACCTCTGGATGCTCCATCATGCATCTCCCGTAGCACCTCGTGTACTTTTGACCGCGGCAAGACAAGCTGCATTATGAAATCTTTCCCGTCTGGCCTTTCCCATTTCCTTTTCAGTACACCATCTTGCACATGAAGAGAGTCCCACTGAGCCCAGTATGCCTTGAGAGTGGGGCTCCTGTCCGAGATATCTTGTCCATTTGGCTTCTCCATAAACTCCTTCCACGCTAATATCGGCTCGATGTCTAGGTCTTCTTTTTGAGCGTTGCGGATTTCCTCTGCACTCCAGCCGGCGATAGGCTCAGCTCTTACCCTTTGGATGGAAAGAAGGTTCTTCTCTTCCTGCCGCACACAATGCTTGCAGTCGCTCTTACATGGTCGCCGGGATAAGGCATCCGCATTAGAATGAAGTTTTCTTTTGCGATGCTGTATTTCATAGTCGTACATCTGCAACCGTTCAATCCATCTTGCCACCTGGCCCTCTGGATTCTTGAACTGCAGCAGCCATTTTAGAGCCGCGTGGTCTGTGCGCAAAAGGAACTTTTGGCCGTAGAGGTATTTATGGAAGTGTTTTGTCGCCAGAAGCAGCGCCAGAAGTTCTCGCCTGGTCACGCAGTAGTTCCTTTCGGGCTTGGAGAGCACTTTGCTGAAGTATGCGACTACCTTCTCTTGGCCGTTGTGTACCTGCGAAAGAACCGCTCCGACACCGACGTTACTTGCATCTGCATCCACGATGAACATTTCTCCGGGAATGGGGTATGCTAGTGCTGGTGCTTCGCATAGTTGTTGCTTAAGGTTCTTGCAGCTTTTGTCGCACTCACCTGACCACTTGAATTGCCTTCCTTTTTCTGTCAGTTGGTGCAGGCTCTTCGCGATTCCGGCAAAGTCCTTTACGAATCGTCGGTAGTACGTGGCGAGACCCAAAAAGCTCCTGAGTTGATGTTTGTCTTTTGGAACTGGCCAGTTTTTCACAGCTTCCACCTTGTCTGGATCTGTTCGCACTCCTTCTGATGAGATAACGTGGCCCAGGTACTTGACTTCGGATCTGAAGAGGTCACATTTCTTTGGGTTCAGCTTCAAGTGAGCGCTTCGAAGCCGTTCTAGCACATTCTTCAGGTTGTCGCGATGTTCCTCGAATGTTTTTCCTATCACGATCACATCGTCCAGATACACCAAGCAAGTTTTCCAGGTCAATCCACGCAGGACGTGTTCCATTAGGCGCTCAAAAGTTGCCGGAGCGTTGCACAATCCAAATGGCATTACTGTAAACTGCCACAACCCATTTCCTGCAGTGAACGCAGTTTTCTCTCGGTCCTTTGGATCGATCTGTACCTGCCAGTAACCGCTCTTTAAATCAAGGGTGGAAAACCATCGAGCTCCTGAGAGTGTGTCCAATGTGTCATCGATCCGTGGCAGAGGGTAGCTATCCTTTTTGGTGACATCAATAAGTCTGCGATAGTCCACGCAGAATCGAGTGCTGCCGTCTTTCTTCTTAACCAGTACAACAGGTGAGGCCCACGGACTCTTAGAACTTTCGATGAGCCCTTCCTTCTCCATCGTTGACACCATATCCGCAACCTCCGTCTGCTTTGCCAATGGTAGTCGTCTGGCAGGCTGACGAATTGGTCTGGCATCCCCAGTGTCTATGCGATGTTGCACCAGATGTGTTCGGTCATACTCTCCATCCTGTGAGGCAAATATATCAGCGTACTCACCGATTAGATTTTCTGCCATAGCTCGCTGATTTCGATCCAGTTCGCAGTGCTTGAGGATCATGTCCCTTACTTCCGCCAACCTGGCTGATGAAACAGGCCTCGCAGATTCCTTTCCAGTTATTGTTGAGATTGAACATATCGGAACACATTTACCAATAACCTCGCCTTGTCTTAGTTTGACGCTGTGGCTATTTAAGTTCATGAGCCTTACTGGGACCAGGCTGTTCTTTGGCTCCACTAAAACTTTTCCCACGATGTAGTTTGGGGAATTCCTTCCTAAGTCTGGCTCCAATAGGTAGAATCGGTGGCTCCCAGGATCATCCTCTAGTTTTGTCCAAATGATAGTCTCGGAAGATGGTGGTAAGACTTCGTCTTTGCTGAGTATCGTCCTTAAATGTGCTGCATTCTCGTTCCCGTACACCATTGGAATCTCTACGTTCCTGTAGCGCAGAACTTGCATCCCGATGTCGATGATTACGTCATGTTCTTTCATAAAGTCCACTCCGATGATGCATTCATCACATATGTCGGCCACCAGGAACGCATGAGAAAAGGCCAACCCTGCTAGTTGTAACGTGAGGCGAACTTCTCCGTATACTTTCGCCGCTTCCCCTGTCGCAGTTCTAAGACAGTAGCAGCTGGTGTTGTGTAGCCAAGACTTCCGGACCAGATCTCTTCTTACAATAGAAGCCGTGGCGCCGGTATCGATAGTAGCCACGCACTTGTTTTTGCCGATGAATGCTTCCACTGTTAGACTCTTGTTGCATCGTTTGGTTTGGGAGATCTGGATGGTGGTCTTGGGGGCGTCGATTCCATTAGCCAACTTCTGCCCCGCGAAGCTGGCTCTTAGGCGTTTCCCGACTCCTGGTTTCGAGAAGCCTGGCCAACAGGATGGATGTTGTTCCTGTAGGATGGTTCTTCGTTGCGTCGCCTATTCGCACAATGTGGACAGTTTCCGCGTCTGGGTGGATTTCTGCATTGCCGTTGTAGGTGTCCTATTTTGTTGCAGTTCCAGCAACGAATTTGTCCTCCGCGAGCGTTGTTTCGGTCTTCGACGTCCATCCTCTGGCAAGGGCATTCGATGGCGGCTACTTCCCTTACACGGTGGATTCCCTGACAAGCCTGGTCTGCGGCCTCCATTGTCAGAGCAAACGCCAAAGCTTCGGCGAGTGTTTTCTTTCCAGCCATTCTTACCGCCATTTGTAGTTTCGCATCAGCTATGGCATGGGTGAACGCTTCGGTTGCCATCTCGTTAATGATCTCCTCGCCGGCGTTTGGATAGGACAAATGTGCCAGTCGCTCGATGTCTGCTTGTAACTGCTGGAGCGTCTCACCCTTCATCTGGGACCTTCTGCGCAACTGGACCCTATATACTTGCTGCATGTGGTCGTCCCCAAATCGCATCTCAATGGCTTTCACCAGACTGTCGTAGTTGCGTTGTTTGTCCTCGGGAATAGTTTGTAGTAGCTCTGCAGCTGATCCTCTGCAGCAATGGACCTCTCTTCATCGTCCCAGTTGTTCGTCATTGCCGCAGCTTCGAACTGCCTCTTATATATCGGCCATGATGTTTGACCATCAAAGACAGGAGGCTGCATCTCTTTTTTCCTCGGGCAGTCGGTTGAATACTCCCGAACTTTCTGTTTCTTCACGTGTTCGAGTTCCTTTGCTAAATTCTCGAATCTTCCTTCAACAGCCTCGATTTTTGTTTGAACATTCTCGAATTTTGTTTCAACGTTCTCGATCTTAGCCTGTACGTTTTCGAATTGTCCTTCAATTGTTCCGAATTTAGCGTCTAGAGAATTCTTCTGTTCAGCCAAGGACTTTTCTAGTATCTCGAACTTCTTGTTTTGCTCATCCAGCTTAGCATCTAGAGAATTCTTTTGTTCATCGAGCTTGGTATCTAGAGAATTCTTTTGTTCACCCAAGGAATTTTCTAGCTTCTCGAATTTTCCATTTTGAGAATTCTTTTGCTCATCGAACTTGGCGTCTAGAGAATTCTTTTGTTCATCGAAAGAATTATCTATCTTCTCGAATTTTTCAGATAGCAATTTCATTAAAGCCGACATGTCACTCGTCGTACTTACTTGTTCTTCTTCAACGTCAAATAAAGCTGTTTCAGGATCTGTACCCGCCTCCGTCCAATTGTGGAACGTAAGCGCACCAGGTTGGAATATTTACTACTAGTAGGCAATAGATGTCGTTGCACAAAGTACCTGACGATGTACTTGATACTACAATATGTTCTCCACGCTCTGCTCTTCAATAAATTGCGTACCACCACCGGTCCCAAAGGAGATTTTTCGAACTAGGCCAAAAGAAGATGCAGAAACCTCGGCAATAATAATAAAATTCTCATCCGTTGCAGATAAAATCTCTGTGCTCAAATCGGCAAATCAAGCATTCAGAGCAAAGCCCATTCCACTTTGTTTACATAATCTTGGCCTGCAATCTGACAGGCGGATCCATCTGAACGAAAGCCTCACCATGCATAATCAAAACATCTTTCGGAAAGCTTTCCATTTAAAACGTCACGATGGGCTTTCTTCTGTTTTCACACGCAATGGGCAAGTTTATGTGCGTCAAACACCTAAAGGAAGAGCTTTTTTGATCGATTGTTGTCAACGTTTGGAGTCACTTGCTAACGTCACGAACCAAGATGAAAATGTGCGACCTGATTTGTAAGCTGCAGCTATTAAGATGTTTTAAAGATAAGTTTATATATTTGCCGATACTTTGTTTTATATTGTTCCCTATTCTTGTCTTCATTTCTTCAAGCTCGATTTTTGTTTTTATTTGCACATACCCGTATTCATTTTTCACCAGATTTTATAGTTTTCACCTCTTATCTCCTGTTGTAGATCCTTTTTCCGTGAGGGATTTGTATATTTGTATATATATGTACATATATTTATGTATGTACATATTTGGTTACATTATTTATATCTGACATGAGTGTGCGTTCTACAAAAAAATTTATGAATTTATAAATCTATTTGTTGGTTCGAATGTTGATATTGTATGTGTTTCTGGGACCTAGTTCGACATTGAAAAACCAAGTAGTCTTTACTCCTTAAAAGGATACAAAATTTTTCGGGCCGACCGGCATAATAGAGTAGGAGGTGGTGTTGCTATTTATGTTCGCAATACCATATCTACAAAACTTCATCTAATTTCACCTGCTGATAGCCCAATTGAGTATTGTTTTCTTGAGATTGCAGCAAAAAGTGGAGAGAAATGCCTGCTTGGCGTTGTTTATAGGCCAAATAATTATATTGATCTGTCCGTCCTTTACAATGTACTTGAAACTGCCTCCCCCTCTTTCGCAAAAACAATAATCTGTGCAGATTTTAATTGCAACATTTTAAACCGTGAATGCTCTGAATCGTTCGTCAATTCACTGAATACCTTAGGTTTAAAAGTTGTTAACTCTACTCTTCCAACGCACTTCACTGAAAGCACAAGCACTCTTTTGGATCTGTTTTTGACCAGTGACCCCGAAGACGGATTTTACAGCCAAGCATCTGCTCCAGCTTTCTCCAAGCATGATCTTATTTTCCACACATTTAACTTTGGCTGTAATAGACAGCAAATCAAGTTTATGTATAGGGATTATAAGAACATTAATGCTGAGCGTCTAGAGCAAGATCTCCGTGATGTTAATTGGCAACCGATTTACACTGAAACCTCACCCGATAGGCAGGTTAACTATCTCCAAAACTTAATTTTGTACCTTTTCGATGTGCATGTGCCTCTCAAAACTAAAGTTTCTAGATACTCCTCTATTCCGTGGTTTTCTGGTGAAATAAATGAGCTGAAAAATAAACGTGATGCCGCTTTTACTAAATGGAAACGTTACAGGCTTCCTGAATTTCAGGATACTTTTCGTCGATTCAGAAATTTAGTAAATTCAAAAATAAGACTAGCCAAGGTGCGTTTCTATGCTAATCACTTAAATGCTAAGTTGTCCTCGAAAACACTGTGGAAAAATTTGCGCGCGGTAGGTATTGGGCGGCAAATAAACAACGAAATGGACGGTATTGATCCTAATTAGCTCAACCATGAATTTGTAAGAGTACAAACAACATCTCATCGATATACTCAACCGTCCAGAATCGTACATTCTAGTAATGACTCCTTTGAATTCAAGAGAGTCGAGCAAGCTGATGTGGTTAGAGCCATTCTTGATATAAAATCCAAGGCTGTTGGTATTGATGGAATTCATTCTATTTTTATAAAAATAATACTACCGTACCTTCTCCCGATAATAACCTACGTGTTTAATAATATTTTAACAACCTCCACTTTTCCCAGTGTATGGAAGATATCAAAAATTGTCCCAATCCTGAAGAAGAAAGCTTCAGCTCATTCTCCAGCTGAGTACAGACCCATTGCTATCCTTCCTTTCTTATCAAAGGTTTTGGAAAAATTGATTCACAGTCAAATGTCTGCTTTCTTTAAACGCAAAAAGTTACTTTGTTCAAACCAATCTGGATTCAGACGAAGTCACAGTTGTATAACTGCCCTTCTTAAAGTAACAGATGATCTGCGAATTGCTTTGGATAATGAAATGGTTACTTTTCTAACGCTTCTAGACTTTTCTAAGGCCTTTGACACGGTTAACCACAGTCGACTCATATCGAAACTTAATATGATGTATTTCTTCTCACCCGCTGCTTCTAAACTTATTTCTACGTATCTCGATGGCCGAAAACAAGCAGTTGTAGTTAACGATGTAGCGTCTGAATTAATCGAAACAACTGCGGGTGTGCCCCAAGGATCTATCCTCGGCCCTTTGCTCTTCACCATATTTATTAATGATCTTCCGGAAATCATTAATAACTCACATATACATATGTATGCTGATGACGTACAATTATATCTTAGTTGCAAGCTCGGACTAGTTGAAGATGCGGCTTATAAGCTCAACGAGGATCTCCAAAATATTCGAAGCTGGTCTGAAGAGAACTCCTTGATGGTTAACCCTGGTAAATCCAAATGCTTGATCATAAATAGAACCATGTTAAATTCTAATAGTTTTCCCACTATATGCTATGGGAATTCACCTATTGAATTTGTAGAGAAGGCTAAGAACTTAGGTTTGTGGTTCAACTGTACCTTGGATTGGGATACCCCTATTTGTGCGGTCATTGGTAGGATATACAGTTCTCTTAGAAATCTTTCTATGTCACAGCATTTTACACCTGTCAATACTAAGTTAATGCTAGTACGATCTCTACTTATCCCTACCATTACCTATGGCTGTGAGATCTTTCGCTGTTACAGTGCTAAAACCAGACAAAAATTGAATGTTGCATTTAATAACCTTACGCGATATGTTTTCGGTTTGAGACGCTATGACCATGTCTCTTCATATACCAAAAATATTCTTGGGTGTACATTAGACATATATCTAGACTTTTGTACACTTAAGTTTCTACATAAGATTATAATCAGCAAACAGCCAACATATTTATTTGAAAAAATTAACTTCTCGCAATCAAATCGATCTCTAAGTTTGATCCCTCCGCGTGTGTCATACCTAGTTTCTGAACGCCAGTTTTTTGTCAATGCCATCCGCCTGTGGAATTCACTCCCTCTCAGAATCAAACGGCTTTACGACAGGAAGAATTTTATTGCTATATTATTTCAACATTTGTCAGGTAACTCGAGCTCTTAGATATGCAGACTAGTCATAGGAAAACTTTACTTTTTCATTTAATTTGTTGGTAATTTATATCATTTGTTTTGTAAACTTATTGATAATTTTGAATTCCCTTTTCATCTTGAAGGCACTTTTTTAATCGTTTTTTCTTTTACTAGAATTTATATATATTTCTTTTATTGTATGAAATTCTCATTTATAGAACAAGGATAATGTAATATCTATTATAAATGATGTTAAATGGAATAATAAAATACTAAATGCAAATACTAACATCTTGGTGGAGTGAAAAGCATGAAACACTTATAAAACCTTCAATCACAACTCACATATATATGTTATATAAACACAATATATAGCAATAATATAATTATGACTTATTTCTTAAATACATGTGTAATACATCTAGTCATTGCAATAATATAATATATGAAGTAGTAATAGAACGAGAAATAGGTCTACCGGGGACACCTAAATGAAAAAACGCATCTAGTATTCTACCCCACTGGGTGATGTGTAAACGAATACATTCTATTCATATATTTATACCATATACATATATTTATACCACATTAATATATTAAGCATTATCAGTATCAGTATAACCGATATTTTATTCCAAAAAGTGAAAAAACTATCGTTTTAAGAAATCTTACAACCGATTAATTCATTAATTCAGTGTTTGTAAATAATATGTAGAAAATGAATCTCCAATTAGGGTATAAGACATAAGACGACGTATTAAATATTTATTGCAAATGCGTATTGATGTACTTGTACATACACATTCCTAGATAATATATTAACACAAAGAAAAATCTTTATGCATCAAAACTCGAAATATAGCAACGTTGCTTATTATATTACCGCATACAAATAATGAAATGTAGCAACGTTTGAGTCTGTGCATATTGTGAAATAAAATCATTGATAAACACCAGGTGGGCAAAAATCTTCGTCTTTGGTCCTCCCCGTGGTCGGCCACCCGAAATGGCTATTAACCCTTCCGGTGTCTAGTGCCAGCTAAAAATGTGCACGCATGTACTCAATCGTGCGCTGTGGTTCATTAAGACGAAGGTGGGGAATAAACCCATAAAAATCTCACTTAAGCCAAGGTGTGTAGGCACTCGTGCATGGGCTGCATGGCCAGCTGGTGATAAAACAGTGCTGGTCTCGAACGGTCCCTATCGATGCCCAGGCGAGGTCGGTAGTATAATCGCCTTATCCTGGTATGTCGGCTCTGCCAGGACTGACTCTTCTTTCCGGACCTACTCGTGGGACCACCAATGAAATGAAAAAAAAATATAAAAAATGTAAAACAAAAAACAAAAAATGATAAAAACAAAAACACGCAAGATGTTGTGGAGATGCCCGACATTGGCTCCTCATCGGAAGGCGAGCTTCTAGCCTCCAGCCAGGGGTCTTCAGTCCTCCCTTCAGCCGCAGCAAGTACTAGGCAAGGTACTCCCTCTGGCGTACAGAGAACGGCTCATTAGACAGCAACAACAGCAAACGCCAAAATGGCAACCAAAGGCACTATGGCTAGTGGCGCTGGTTCGGCAAAGAAAACCAAAGATGGCTCGATTCGTTCTTGACAAGGTTCCCAAAAACGAAGCAGCTGTTACCGTTCATGAGAGGGACGCTGCAGATAAGGCCAAGTATCAAGCTGTGGTCGATAAGTACATCGCACATCTTGAGAAGCAAAAACAACATCCACAACAGAAGAAGAATGACACCAAGGCAAGCAAGCGAAACAGGTCTTTGGATGAGACCAATCGCCGACTACGACACAAAATCTACCAGGTACATCCTCCGCCTGTTCTAATCAGACAACGCGACATTTTTACGAAGTGGTAAGAGACCATCTGCAGGTCGCCCTCGTGGACGAGCGCTGCTCAGATGGTAAGACGGTCAGTAAAGCGTGGGGTAGTATAGAGGCCAGACTATCGGGTATGGTCATAGACTACCTGTTGGGAAATCCTGGGGCACCTCTGGCGTGCTTTGACTTCGCCAAGTTGGTCAGGGGTTATCGGGTCATCAGATGCGAGAACCAGTTCTCCAAGGATTTCCTTAGCGAGTGTGTGACTAGGGTTAATAACGCCTGGGAGGTCTTGAAGCTCAAGCTTATCCCCACTAATGATATCCCCAGGAGACCTAGGGCCCGCATCTGGCTGCCCAATATGCAGATTGATGGGGGAAGGCTTCTCCAATGTCTGAAACTGTACAATCCAGTGGTTCCGATGGATGACTGGGCAGTCATCAAGGCCGAGGATCCTCAGAAAAATAGCTCCCCTTTCCTGCTGCTGATCAACGAGGCTAGCCTGGTGGCGCTCGAGAAATTCGATCACAAGCTGCGTTTCGGCATAAGGCATGGTGAATTAAAGATTTTCCGCCCCTCTGGTCCTGATGAAGATTCAGGTGAAATTGATGGTTACGACAGGATGTCGGAGGACATGGGGGGTGTCATCATTCCACCTACCACCAATGCTGAACATCATATAGATTAATCTGCACCACTCAAGGAGAGCGTCAGATAATTTGCTTGTCTTCCTCGGCGAGGAGGATATAGACATCGGCATTGTACAGGAACCCTGGGTGAAGGGTTCATCCATAAAAGGGCTCAAGGACAACCGTCACAACATCTTAACATCAGAACTTGACGCCAAAATCAAGACCTTCGAAAAGCCATGGGTGCGGGTTTTAAGGTTTTGTGTCTTGTTAAATATAGCAAACAAAATTCCCCCTCTATGGAACAAAGATCTATCTAATCTTAGGAAGATAACTAGAGAGATCTTCAATATCTGCTTAAACACAAGTTCTGGCAACGATATAAGGATTGTCTGAAGGAATACAAGAAATCCATTAAAAGTGCCAAGTCTGTTGCTTGGAAAGACTACTGTCAGTCCATTGAAATCATAAAAGACTCTGCCAGGTTGAGTAAAATTCTGTCCAAGGAACATGCTAGCCCGTCCTTTATTAAACGGCCGGATGGGACTTGGATAGACTCCTCTAGCGAGTCACTGGAACTTTTAATGCAAACACACTTTCCAGGATGTTATAATGAGATTGCTCTCCCACTAGTTTCTCAGGTCGCGCAGTCTCCTTCGTGGAATGACATTATGATAACAATTACAGCAGTTAATATGTACCTCCAGGGCTATTAACTGTTTCTCTCCCCATAAATCGAGCGGCCTTGACGGCATTCTCCCTATTGTGCTGCAAAAAACATTGGACCATGGCTAGTTCCGATCTACAGAAGCTGTCCCAACTTTGGCGACCGTAAGGAATGCGATTGAACTCTTCAGTCGAAACAATTTCCGTTGTTTGATGAACGTTTATTTCTACACAAAGAAAGGAGAAATTCTAAAAAACCCATTCTTTAACGCAGTTTTACTCCCTTATTCCTTTTCTGGTGGCAGATGAATGACGAAAGAAAGAAACGTTTGAAACCCAAGCTTGAAGAAGCTTAAAGAACATGGGCACAAAACGGACCAACACGATAAAACGTCAAAGAAGGAAGAAGGAGAATAACACCGCGTTTACACCAGTTTTTTCTTATCCCGTGCTTGTACTAGGCGGTCTGCAACATCCCCGCCCCCGTGGATCGATCCAGATTCACAAATTTCTAGATTCAGGATGGCTAGCTTCGATACAGGTCGTTGTAACACTCCCTTGGATGTGCGAACGTCTACTCTTCGAACCACTCCGTCAACTCCTTTATGGACCCTTTCAACTCGACCTCGTAGCCACTGCTTCCGCGGTAAGTTTGCATCGCATATGAAGACTAAGTTCCCTTCTGTTATTGGCTTAGACCGTTGACACCATTTGGTCCGTCGTGTAGGAGTTGGCAAGTACTCGATTACCCACCTTTTACAAAAACGATCTCTTAGTTGACGGGCTATGCGCCATTGCTTTCTTAACCCACATAAATTCTCGGATGGCTCGTCTATTCTCGGTGTCTGCGCTGTATTCGCTGGACCCAGCAGGAAGTGGTTCGGTGTAAGTGGCTCTTCTTTGATCGGGTGTGACTGGTAGATGTGTGAGCGGGCGGGAGTTTACCACGTTCTCAGCTTCTATTACGAGACATTGCAGAGTATACTCCCGTGGGGCTATTTCTTTCAGCGTAAGAAGTAGCACTCTTTTTACGCACTGCACCATCCGCTCCCATACCGCACCTTCGGAAGGATTCGCTGGACAATTAAACACCCACTTAACTCCCTTTGTAGATAGTTCTCCTTGCACATGCTCACAGTCGAATACTTCCGAGAATCGCTTTACTTCTTGGTTGGCACCAACAAAATTCCTCCCGTTGTCGGAACGAATCCTTACTGGAACTCCGCGGAGGTTGATGAAATTGCGGATCGCCAAGATGCACGCGTCTGTTGACAGGCCGCGGACAACTTCGAGGTGGATAGCGCGTACAACCAGGCACGTCAATAGTGTCACCCATCGCTTCTCAGTATGTCGCCTTATCGTAACAGTAATAGGGCCGAAGTAATCCAACCCAGTGTATGAAAAGGGGCTTACAAACGGTGTTAGACGGTCCTCCGGCAAGGGACCCATCAATGGCGTAACTGGTGAGACTTTAGAAATCCTACAAACGCAGCAGCTGAAGTTCACTCTTCGCATGGTTTGTCGTAGGCGAAGGATCTAGTATGTGCGACGTATTTCGCAAATCGCCGCTTCGATGTTCTTGTGTTTCATCCTGCAATGTTGGTCAGCAACAACTAGATAGATAGATGTATATTGTTGAGAGGTGCAAGTGCACTGCGACCTATAAAAGATCTATTGTGCCCCCCTTACTAAGGTTCTAGCCAATGATATACTCGGTCTAGAGCACAACCCCAAGTCTTTCCTGAAATGTTTTAACACACCATAAGTGCTCTGGTGGCTTTGGTTACCACAGTTTCTACATGTTCTCTCCAGAGGAGTTTGCTGTCTAGTGTTAGACCTAGATACTTGACCTGTTTCTGTGGGTCAACTCTAATCCCTTCCAACAGGATGGGCTGCATACGCTTTAACTGTCTTTTCTTGGTGAAGGGTATTACAGTGGTTTTGGTAGGGTTCACTCTGAGTCCTATAGTTTTACACCACTTCTGTGTGATTCGTAGACCTCTCTGAATGATTTCGCATAGCGTTTCTTCAAATTTTCCTCTTGCGACAATGACTATGACTATATCGTCGGCGTACCTCTGGCACGTAATGCCGGCACCTGTCAATTTGTGCAGTAGTTTATCTGCTACTAAGCTCCACATCAATGGTGATAATACCCTTCCTTGTCGACAGCCTCTAGTGGTACTTATTGTGATGGTTTTTTGACCCACCTCTATCTCAGCAGTCCTAGTTCTTAGCATCTCACACATCCAGTTACTTGTGGTGTGATTTACTCCTTTTATTTCGAGACCCCTCCTAATTACTTCATGGGAGGCGTTATCGAAGGCTCCTTCGATGTCTAGAAATGCGCATACTGCTGTTTCCTTGATCTCCAGTGTATCCTGAACCCAACACTTCATCTCTGTGTATAGCTGCCATCTTGCTTTTTCAGTGAGCCTGGCGCGCCTGCTTTCTCCTTAGCCAGTACTTTATGTAACCTGGCCGCTGCAGGGGTTGACGCTATGTTCTCACAGAATGCTCTGAAGCTATTTCTTTTAGCTTTTCTGATTTCCAAGTTGTATCTTGTTAATTGCTCGGTGTATGTTTGCCAGTCTCCGTCACGCTTTGCTTTATTAAAGAGCTTGCGCACCTTTGATCTTAGGTCGACTAGCGTTTTGTTCTACCAGGGAATATCCTTCGGATCTTTCTTACGGCTAATAGGGCAGCTGCTTTCAAATGCATCTTTGATCGCCCTGTTAACCACTTCTACGTTGTTTTCCAGTTCTAGGAAGTGGCTCGCCCTTTTCTTTCCTTTCACATTTAATAGGTTCCACTCGAGTGTAGACCTATATCTGTCCCAGTCAGTTTTGCGGGGGTTTCATTTCGGGGTAACCTCCTTACTGAGACCTTCTATGTTGAAGAAGATGATCCTGTTTTCCGACATGGACGGCTCGTCAGAAACATTCCAACCTGTAATGCAGTTACTAATACTCGGGCTGCCGAGTGTAATATCTAGAACCTCTTCCCTTACCCTAGTTACGAAGGTTGGTGTAGTTCCCACATTCAAAATATCTAGGTTTTCATTAATAATGAGTTCAAGAAGGCGCTCACCTCTAGCCTTGTTGTCGCTACTGCCCCATTCCAGACAATGGGCGTTGGCATCGCATCCTAGCAGAAGTGGCAGTTTGTGCCTTCTGCAGTGTCTCACTAGCCTTTGAACTTCTTCTGGCGGTGCCTCCCCGCCTCCGCCGAAGTAGGCCGAAGCAATTACAATGGCGCAGTGGGTGCCTCCTACGTTAATGAAGGCCTGGATAGCTGTCAAATCCTTCGTCATGTACTCTGCAAGATATAAGAATTTTATGTTTTTACTGATTAGTATGCAGGCCCTGGGGAGGTCCTGTCTATTATCTCAGATTACCTGTGCATTCTTGCTTGAGAGACCTCTTACCTTTCCCCTGAAATGATAGGGTTCCTGTATCAGCACAAGTCCAAGTTGGTGTTTGATGAAACTTCTTGAGATGACGGCCGAGGCCGCCTTCGCGTGGTGTAGGTTAACTTGTGCGATGCGAGTGAGAGCTTTTTGCTCCATTTTAGGGGAAATTCGGAGAGGGGCAGGTGTCCACCTCCATCTATTCTTCCTCTTCTGTTAGAGGAATGACTAGATCCTCCATGTTGAGTCCAGCTATGTCGACACTTTCAGTGTCTTCCTCACTCACGGGAATCTCCTCGGCCTTTGCTGGTGCTGTTGCTGCTGTGATGGCATCAGCTGGAGTTGCAGTTCCCTCTTCTTGAGCTACTGATCCTTGGTTTGCTGCGGGTCCTCCGTCCAGACATTTATTTTGCATCCTTTATCGGATCATGTAGTCCTGCTTGGCAATCGTCTCTGCCGATTGGTCGTCAATGAAGAAGGTTACCACTCTTCCCTTGCCTTCTTCTCGACTACTGGTCGGTCTCCATAGATGGGTGTTAAGCCCCTCGTTTCGCGCTTCTATAAGGTCTAGCGACTTCTTCTGGTCGTGCCCAGAGCTCCTCGGTGCTTAGCATTGCCACCGGGTAGTCCTTTGGGAGCACAGCCACTCGCAGGTTTCTCACTATACCTGGCTCTACTCTGCGTCTCCTCTCCGCTGGGACGGTGGTTAGGCCCGCCGAGCTGACGCTACTGGAAGCTTTATGTCGCTTGCTATCAGGTTTCTCCGGGGGGGGGGGGTGATGTTATCCCTTCCCCGTTTTAGGTGTCCCTGTACTACTGGAGTGTCAGTTACCTCCTTCTTCCTTTCCACGGTTAGCTTCCTTGCTTCTTCAGGTTCGAAACCTTGGGCTAGGAAGCGCAGGTACCACTTTGCACCCGCTCCATTGAGGCCTTTTCTCAACGGGTCATCCAGACCACCGGGCTTACCCTGTCTGGTAGCGTGGGAGGTTTATGCAGCCGCTCTCTGGGTCTGCTACTCTCTGCTGGTCTTCTCGCCTGCCGGGAAGTGTATGCCTTCTTTACCGGGGATTCTTGGAGCTTCAGTGTCTCTGCGCCTGTGGTGCTCCGTGCTCATCCTGCGCCTAGGGCTGACTCTGCGCGCTGGAGGTGTTCTGCGCCTAGGGCTAAATCTGCGCACTGGAGGCGTTCTTCTACGACTCGTGCTAGGCCTGTCGTAGTTTTCGTCTCGGAGGTCTCTATCCAGACGACTTGCCATTTCTGTTGCGGTGATATCCCGCATGTATTTTATTTTATTTTTTATTTTTTCTTTATTCATGTTCCCACGAGTAGCTAGGGAAATATTCATCGGCCACATCAGAGCCCCGCATGATGTGGTCGGGCCATGGTTACTCCCTGAGGCGACCTGGTATCAGGAAGGCTCCGTTCGAATACAGCCGGTATACCCCCTGGCTGCAAACCATCCAATAGGCACGGTCTCGCTTAACACCCTGGATTAGGGGGGGCAGCTCTTGGTAAGTTACTCCTCAGTCAGCTCATCAGAGAGCGAAGCTCCCGCGGTTGAGTGAGTCCTTGCAACTTAAGCTCTCGCACCGCGTCAAGCCGTCTGCCAAGCGAGAGCAGCAACAACTAACGTCGTAAATGCGTGAGCAGACGGTAAGATGATCGGGTGTCTGGCGGCGTAGGTGAGCCAGCTAGCTGCATCTATTCGGCCATAGACCCGAAGGATGCCATCACTGTCGATATACATATGGTGAGAATTTGTATAACTCACTGCCCTTCGCGACTGCCTTATCTTGACCAATCTGTTTCAGTTCTGTTGCAAACGCTTCGAGTTGGACTTGGCGACATAGTGATTGTTCTGCTGCAGCGAGCTCGGACGCTGTCAAACCATTATTTTCAATATCACGGTGCCGTTTGCGGCAGCGATTCACGAAACGAATTACCCAGGCAATAGTTCTCTTAAGCCTGCAAAAAGACGAAAAACGTTTAAGGTAAATGAAATGATTACTCACGACGATCAGCGAATATCTCGGTCGGAGCTCTTCCTCATCTTTTTCTTTGACGGCGGCGGTTATACTGGATCAACCAACGCGACGTAGAACTGAAATCGACATGGCTATTCGTCTGTGTAGCCTCATCAGCGGGGTTTCATGGGTTAGTACCCATTTCCAATTGGATGGTTCTGTGGCTTTCAATATTTCCGCAATCCTATGCGCCAAAAATGGTTTATAGTGACGATGTTCACTATCAATCCACTTGATGACAGTTGTCGAGTCACTCCAAAGGACACTACGAGTAACGCTTACAGAATGCTTCTCGATAATAGTTTTCATTAAACGTGCTCCTAAGACGGCTGCCTGAAGTTCGAGACGCCGAACGGTCAATGGCTTCAGAGGAGCACATTTCGTTTTCGAGCATACGAAAGCAGTTTCCACTTCACCTTGCACGTTCACGGTCTTCCAATACGCCACAGCAGCAAATGCATCTTCGCTGGCGTCGACAAAAACGTGAAGCTGAAGCTGCTGCGGTGAAGCGCTTCAGAAATAAAAGCGTGGAACTTTGAAGTTGACTACATCGGGAAGTCGTAAACGCCATCTATT
The DNA here is from genome assembly GCA_945910035.1 of Brachypalpus laphriformis. Taxonomy (NCBI): domain Eukaryota; kingdom Metazoa; phylum Arthropoda; class Insecta; order Diptera; family Syrphidae; genus Brachypalpus; species Brachypalpus laphriformis. Next base: position 113,623,074 of record OX246754.1, on the reverse strand, counting down.
CCATGCTAGTAGCACTTCATCAGGTAATGGCTCGTCCCATCGCACATCACGTCGCCATACTTCACGCATTCGCAACTTGGCAGTAATGGTAAAGTGATTAAGCAACCCCAATGGATCAAACATCGACATTATGACGCTCAGAAGTTCCCTCTTTGAAGGGCTCCTTTCTCCGGTGACAATGGCTTTCTCTACGTGATGGAACCGCAGTTGACAGTTGAACTCATCACTGGCTGGCTGCCAGTACATGCCGAGTACTTTGTCGCTTCCTATATTAACTTTCGCGCCCACTAACACAGCAGCATTCTTACCTTCCAATGCATTGAGTACCTCCGATGAATTGGAGCTAAGTCCCCTTAGCTCGAAGCCGGCGTGCTTATGGATCTCTCGTACCTGCTGCGATATTTCGATGGCTTCTTCTGTGGATTCAAAGCTATCTACAAAGTCATCGACGTAGTGATAATCCAAGATAGACTTTATGGCTCGTGGATGATGGCTTTGATGTTACAGCGCGTTAATTGTCTTTACGTATTGAGCTGTGCAAGGCGAGCACGCAGACCCGAAATTCATAACTACCATTTCATAAATGTCTGGTGGTTTTCCATCGTCGCCCTCGCGCCAAAGAAACCGTTGGGCACACCTGTCCTCCTGCCGAATCAATATTTGGTGGAACATCTCCTTGATGTCTCCACACACGGCGATGGCTCCTTCACAGAAGTGAAAAAGTACTGAGGGCAATGGCTGGTATTGTTGAGGCCCTTTCATTAAGTACGAGTTAAGCGATGTGCCATATACCTCGGATGCTGCATCAAACACAAAACGTAGTTTGGCTGGCTTATTTGGATTTACCACGCCAAAATGTGGCAAATACCACGCCTTGGGCCCGAGAATCGCGGCCTCTGCTGGCTGCTGCATAATTTTTGTTGAAGTAGTCTTTAATTATAAGACTGTAGGCAGAATCAAAACTCTCATTTCGCTTCATCTTCCGTTCAATTCCAACAAGTCGTTTCAGTGCCATGGAATAGCTAACAGGCCGTTTCACGTTGTCTTCCTTCCACAACAGTCCGGCTTGGAACCTTCCATTGGTTCTTATTGTCGTTGATCGAAGAATATCTCTAGCTCGAGCATCATCCTTACTCTCAACTAGGGGTGATGGCCTGACACCAAAGCTTTCGGTCTCAAAGTACTCGGCGACTAGTTTGTGTAGGGATTCATCGTTCGTTGTGGCAGTAAAGAAGCACGACGGAATCGTGCGAGAGATTTTCGAAGTTCGGCCAAACACCACCCAACCTAATTCCATGTTGGCAGCATATGGACCATCGTTACTTATTTGCTGAGTTGATTTTGGTAGGCCTAAGTGGCAGTGGTCCAAACCAATCAAAAGCTTAGGCTCAGCGTTGGAGTATGACTGCAGCTTTAACTTCCAACGACGACTTGTGGAATCATGGAGTTGGCTTCCACTAAAGCTTTGTTTAGGAAGGTTGAGCTTTGATACTCCATAAACATTCCGCAACATGTGCTTCTTCTTTTTTCCAGCTCCACTCACGTACAGATCGACTAGAACCGTAGGCACCTGAGCCTGTCTCCCATCAACCCATTGCATATTTAATTCGCACTGTTTACCTCTAAGCCCTAATTCCTTCACTAGGTCAGCATCCAACATTGTTATTGATGACCCTTCATCTAGGAGTGCGTACGTGTCGATGGCTTTGTTAGGACCATAGACCATGACTGGCAGTACTCGAAAGAGCAAGTCGTTGGTTACTACCTGCACCTGCGCAGCCAAGAGAGTGCTACCAGAGGTGCTAGAGCAATGTGCTACCAAGGGAACTGGTTGTTCGTCTACGTTGGCCTGTTTTTTCTGCGATCCAGATGTTGTAGGTGTCTCCTCATGTAGTAGCGCGTGATGTAGTCTCTGATATCTATTAATCGAACACCGCCTCTTACTGCGGCAGTCACGCATTGCATGGCCCTAATTTAGACACGTAAAGCACAGACGCTGATTCTTCACTTTCGACGATCTTTCAGAAACCGTTGCGTCAGTGAAACTTTGGCATCCACTGGCTTTGTGTTGGCCCTGGCATATGGGGCACTTAGGGGTGAATATACACTGCTTACCTGCGGCATGTAGAATTGGCATACACTTCCTTGGTTCTTTGGTTTCACTCTCATGCACTGTTGAAATTAAATTCGCCAAGTCACTTAACCAATCGCTAAAGTGCAGAACCGTCGGGTATGGTTGTATTTGTGCAGCACATCTAGCCCACTAAAGTTTCTTTCTCATTGGAATCTTCCAATAACGTTGGATTTGCCAAGTGTTGCTGCCCGTTCACGGATTGTAAAAATACAGCGATGTTCTTTACCTTAGTTGCGAATGGAATAAGCCGAACAACGGCGTTTTCGTTTATTGGCGCAATCTCACGCACTTAATTCAACTGGCTGCGAATGAGCTGCTCTGGGCGACCAAAACGGAATCGAAGTTGATCCATAACAGTATCCACGTTATCTGGGTGAATTAAAAGAGACTTAACCGTCTCTCGGGCCTCGACTCTTAAACTCATTTGCAAACGTTGGCTATTTTCCAGATTGGTGTAGCTAGTCGATGTCATACTAGTTGACGTCTGCATACTTTTCCTACCATAGGGACTTTGCTTTTGCTGAAAAATGCATGACTTTGCTGGCAGGTCGACTAATGAGCCAGCTAAAAACAAATTCGTTGAGGTAACATATGGTTTGAATAGCGCAAATGTCTCGCATGTAGCCGACGTAGGTGCGAGTGTGACAGCTGTTGATGTCGGATTTTGCAGCGCCATTTAGAGAGCACGACATTGGAAATCGCTTTCGTTTAACCTAACCTGTGTTAACCTAAGCTGAGTTTCCAATGCAGCTATTTGCCTTTGCATTGCTAATAATGTGGAGTCTTGTCTCCTCTTCTATGGCTTATGGTCATCAACAAAATTCTGTGTAGACTTGATAGGGATGGAGTTAAGGTTGTCGCGTATTCGGATGACGTGGTAATACTGGTATCGGGGATGTTTCCATCCGTAATCAGTGAGATTATGGAAGGTGCCTTGGGCAAGATTAGCTCATGGAAGTCGCTCGTGGAAGTCGCTAGTCTGGTGGCCTGCGCTAAGGAAAATTTATAACATCAAACTTATCAACAGGGTACAAAGAACTGCGGCAATAGGCGCAACGGGTGCCATGAGGACATGTCCAACCGAAACCTTGAACGTTATTCTTCACCTTTTACCACTCGATCTTCACATTATGCCATTATCATCATGTAGTGCGGTCGGGCTAAGGGAAACAGGAGGCTGGTGCACCAATCCGTATGGTCACAACAGTATCCTGAATCTGCTACCGCAGGATCTGGTATCTAATCTGAACGACTATATAACTCACACAATGAACTTTAGAAATGACGTCGCGGTCAGATTCCCAACCAGGGCGGAATGGGAAACTGGCGTACTGACAAATAAGTTCGAATCAACAATTTTCACCGACGGTTCAAAAATGGACTGAGGGGTAGGGGGATATTCTCTGATTCCCTCAATATTTTCAGGTCTTTCCGGCTTCCTGATTCGTGCAGTGTCTTCCAGGCGGAAGTTTTTGCTGTACGTGAGGCCTGCCGCCAACTTAAGCAAACCTCTGCACCCCTAAATACCATTTCCATCCTCATTGACAGCCGGGCGGCTATCAAGGCTATAGTATCTGGTCACCACTTGGTCGCCGGCTAAGGATCTGTCTCCTTTGGGTTCCAGGTCACAGCGACATTGAGGCGAATGGGCGAGCTGATGAACTCGCGAGGCAAGGATCTGCCCTTGATGCCTCGCTAGCGAAGGAGGTGAATGTCCACCAAAGGGAGGCATCTTCGCGCACTATCTGCTAAAGGCTGATAGTAGATGACAGGGTGTGTGGAACTGTGTCATCTCCAGGCAGATGTGGCCCAAATACTCCCGGAAAAGAAGGCAAGATCTACTGAACAGAAACCGTGCAGATATCGAAAGATTTCTGGCAGTTAGTACTGGCCACTTGCCCATCGGAGTTCATGCGGCCAGATTAGATATTGCATTTAATGCACACTATCGCAGCTGCAATACTGCTGACGAGATAGAAACAATCCTACACTTCCTTACGTAAACTCTTTTTCAACAACCTTATAGAGCTACCGGAGATTAGCAATCGGGATATTATCAGCTTCATCAATGTAACGGGGTGGATTTGAATAAGCCTTACCCCTTTTTCTTCTTCTTTGCCCTAGTAGTTAACGTCCTTGTTACATCCGTTAGGTCACTTGAGTTGTGGTATTAAAACGGCGCTTCAGCGCTAATTAAGTGTCGGCATGGTTTTCTGCCACAACCACTTACCAACTGACCTCAGTTAAAAGACGTTTGCATCAACTTATTGAGATCACTTAAATTATATCTAATTAGTCTACTTAAAACTAAACTTCCATCTTAAAATTCTCGTATATCTACTTAGCCTAGTTCATACTTAAAATAGTTAAAAACTTACTCTATAAACATTAAAACGCATATTAAATTAAACTCTTTCATAAAGTTTTAACTATCGCTTTTTATTTCGATCCTACAATTGGGCGATCAACCGGGATCCCTCTTGGAACAATAAAGTTGCACCAAATCGCAAATTGCATAAGATTAATCGCGCGGAATAGTGTATTAGTTAATATCAAAAAAACATTGCTGGGAAATTGCGGCTTACGTTGGAGAGAAGCTGAGGCTGCATCGATTGAAGAAACTGCCGTGAAGTACATTTAACCCGGAATAAATGGTATAATTCTTATATTACTATAATACATATCTAAAGAATTATTATTTTTGGAGAATTGATCAAAGAAGAAAACATTTTGTCCAGAGGCAGGAGACGAACTTGCGATAGTTATGGTTTTAGCCACCAACGCTCTACCACTGAGCAATCCCTGGATGTTTTCTTCTCCGGTCAATTCTCCAACATCACATTTGTGTCTTATGTACTCTCTGCTATGAGTTGAAGCTGAAGGAGAGCGGTATATCATAGACAACGGAGTGATTATCTCGTGAAAGCACCAACACGTGTGTATAGTGTAACCTGAACGTTACTATTGCATTATCTGTAGAAGACTGGAAGGGCTTTGACATCGCCTAGCGGAACTCTACCATTGCCGAGATGGCTAAGGTGCTGTGCTCACTATTCCCCCCTCGGTGACCGCGGGTCGAATCGCGTTTTTGGCACATGCATTTTTTTGATGATTGAATTTGTATTTCCCAATTTATCGTCAATCAACAAATCAGCCGTATCAATCATCCTCACTGACGGAATATCAATGTAAAGAATGATTATTTTTGCAGAATTGATTAAAGAAGAAAACATTTTGTCCAGAGGCAGGAGACGAACCTGCGAGAGTTAGGGTTTTAGCCACCAACGCTCTACCGCTGAGCTATCCCTAGATGTTTTCTTCTCCGGTCAATTCTCCAACATCACATTTTTGTGTCTTATGCACTCTCTGCTATGGGTTGAAGCGGAGTGATAATCTCGTGAAAGCACCAACACGTGTGTATAGTGTAAACTGAACGTTACTATTGCATTATCTGCAGAAGACTGGTAGGGCTTTGACATCGCCTAGCGGAACTCTACCATTGCCGAGATGGCTAAGGTGCTGTGCTCACCATTCCTCCCTCGGTTATCGAGGTTCGAATCGCGTTTTTGGCACATGCATTTTTTTGATGATTTTTTTATTAATTTGTATTTCCCAATTAATAGTCAATCAACAAATCAGCCGTAGCAATAATCCTCACTGACGGAATATCAATGTAAAGAATGATTATTTTTGAAGAATTGATCAAAGAAGAAAATATTTTGTCCAGAGGCAGGAGACGAACCTGCGATAGTTATGGTTTTAGCCACCAACGCTCTACCGCTGAGCTATCCCTGGATGTTTTCTTCTCCGGTCCTACCAGTCTTCTGCAGATAGTGCAATAGTAACGTTCAGTTTATAATACTGTAGTATCAAGTACATCGTCAGGTACTGCGTACAACGACATCTATTGCCTGCTAGCAGTAAATATTCCCACCTGATGTGCTTACGTTCCACAATTGTTCCACACAATATCCCAATTATTCCAGGATCATCAATTCATCCCGAGCGAAATCTAGCATTTTCTAGAAGGACTAGTATTTCATATAAATACCCATACCATAACCATCGTGGACACAGTTGTTTTATAAGTGCATACAGCGATTACAAGAAGGAGATTAGACCAGTGGTGGAAATAAGCGACATTGTAGCGACAGTTTAATTTGAAATAAATAAAGAATAAAGTGATTGAATATTGTGTTGAAGTAAAGTTGGTGTTTGATAATAAATAAACGATTAAAATACACAAAAGACGGTTTTATTTAAACGAACCCCAGCAAGAATATTACATTGGTGTCGGAAAAGTGGAATAAAACAAATTTTGTGTATTGCTTATTGTGTAAGTGGGAAAAAAAATGGTTCGGAAATTGCTAGAAGATTTGTCAGTGCCGCAACTAAAGGAAGCACTGAGCCAGCGGGAGCAACCTACGACTGGTACGAAAAGAGAATTGATTATTTAGTTGCGGAAAATAGTGACGGACGAGGGTGCAGATCCTGAAACAGCTTTGTTTGACGTCGAAGAAGAACAAGTAAGTACGACAAGTGACATGTCGGCTTTAATGAAATTGCTATCTGAAAAATTCGATGATCAGAATAGAAAATTCGATAAGCAAAAGAATTCTCAAAATGAAAAATTCGAGAAGCTAGAAAATTCCTTGGCTGAACAAAAGAATTTTCGAAACCCCAAGCTCGAGGAACAGAATAAACAATTTGAGAACTCTCTAGATGCCAAGCTGGATATGCAAAACAAGAAGTTCGAGATTCTCGAAAATTCCTTGGCTGAGCAGAAGAATTCTCTAGACGCTAAATTCGGAACAATTAAAGGACAATTCGAAAACGTACAGGCTAAAATTGAGACCTTCGAAACAGCCGTTTAAGGGAGATTCGAGAATGTTGAAACAAAATTCGAGAACGTTCAAACAAAAATCGAGACTGTTGAAGGAAGATTCGAGAATTTGGCAAAGGAACTCGAACACGTGAAGAAACAGAAAGTTCGGGAGTATTCAACCGACTTCCTGAGAAGGAAAGAGATGCAGCCTCCCGTCTTCGATGAACAGATATCATGGCCGATATATAAGAGGCAGTTCGAAGCTGCGGCAATGGCGAACAACTGGGACGACGAAGAGAAGTCCATTGCCCGTTTCCGACGACAAGCAACGCAACTAGGATAGTCTGATAAAAGCCATCGAGATGCGATTTGGGGACGACCACATGCAGCAAGTATATAGGGTCCAGTTGCGCAGAAGGGTTCAGTTGAGAGGAGAAACACTCCAGCAATTACAAGCGGATATCAAGCGGCTGGCACATTTGTCCTATTCAAACGCCGGTGAAGAGATCATTAACGAGATGGCAACAGAAGCGTTTACCCATGCCATAGCTGATGCGAAACTACAAATGGCGGTAAGAATGGCTGGAAAGAAAACGCTCGCCGAAGCTTTGGCGTTTGCTCTGACAATGGAGGCCGCAGACCAGGCCTGTCAGGGAATCCACCGTGTGAGGGAAGTAGCCGCCATCGAATGCTCTTGCCAGTGGATGGACGTCGAAGACCGAAACATCGCTTGCGGAGGACAAATTCGTTGCTGGAACTGCAACAAAATAGGACACCTACAACGGCAATGCAGAAATCCACCCAGACGCGGAAACTGTCCACATTGTGCGAATAGGCGACGCAACGAAGAACCATCCTACAGGGACAACATCCATCCTGTTGGCCAGGCTTCTCGAAACCAGGAGTCGGGAAACGCCTAAGAGCCAGCTTCGCGGGGCAGAAGTTGGCTAATGGAATCGACGCCCCCAAGGCCACCATCCAGGTCTCCCAAATCAAACGATGCAACAAGAGTCTAACAGTGGAAGCATTCATCGGCAAAAACAAGTGCGTCGCTACTATCGATACCGGCGCCACGGCTTCCATTGTAAGAAGAGATCTTGTCCGGAACTCTTGGCTGCACAACACCAGCTCCTACTGTCTTAGAACTGCGACAGGGGAAGCGGCGAAAGTATACGGAGAAGTTCGCCTCACGTTACAACTAGCACTGTTGGCCTTTTCTCATGCGTTCCTGGTGGCCGACATATGTGATGAATGCATCATCGGAGTGGACTTTATGAAAGAACATGATGTAATCATCGACATCGAGATGCAAGTTCTGTGGTACAGGAACGTAGAGATTCCAAAAGCGTACGGGAACGAGAATGCAGCACATTTAAGGACAATACTCAGCAAGGACGAAGTCTTACCACCAGATGCCAGACCAATTCGTCAGCCTGCCAGATGACTACCACTGGCAAAGCAGACGGAGGTTGCGGATGAGGTGTCAACGATGGCAATTTCAAGGGCTCATCGAAAGTTCTAAGAGTCCGTGGGCCTCACCTGTTGTATTGGTTAAGAAGAAAGACGACAGCACTCGATTCTCCGTGGACTATCGCAAACTTAATGATGTCACCAAAAGGGATAGCTACCCTCTGCCACGGGAGGCAAGATGTACCAGTACAACGTGGGCGCACCTTTTGAACGGATTGCCGCTGACATCGCTGGTCCATTTCCGGAAACCAACAGCGGCAGCCGTTACATCCTAGTCGTTATGGACTACTTCAGCAAATGGCCGGAAGCTTTCGCCATTCCTAACCAGGAAGCGAAGACCATCGTGGAACAGATCGTCAACAGCTGGGTGAGCAGATTTGGCATGCCTATGGAACTGCAGTCTGACCAGGGATGAAACTTTGAATCGAAGATATTCCAAGAGGTATGTCAACAACTAGGAATTAAAAAGACGAGGACGACTCCGCTTCATCCACAATCCGACGGGATGGTAGAGCGCTTCAACAGAACATTAAACGAACATCTCTCCAAGGTCGTAGAAGACCACCAACGCGATTGGGATTGACAAATCCCTCTCTTCTTGATGGCCTGCCGAAATGCAGTGCACAGTATTACTGGACATACTCCATCCGAAGTCTTGTTTGGTCGAGCAGTTCGGCTACCTAGTGAGGTGAAGTTTGAATCCCTTAACGATGAGCCCAAATGTGAAGAGGACTACGTGGCAGACCTCAGGGAAAAGATCCGAGACATACATCATAGGACCAGGACGAGGATAAGGATAGCGAGTGACCGCATGAAAACCAGGTACGACACAAAGGCAACAACGTACAGCTTCCACGAGGCAGACCTAGTATGGCTGTACAACCCACACCAGCAAAAAGGGAGGTCACCCAAGCTGCAGCAAGACTGGGAGGGCCCTTATAAAGTGGTCACACGCATCAATGACGTCGTCTTCCGGATCCAACGTGGAGTAAGAGGCAAGATGAAAATTGTCCACCTGGATCGTCTTCATCGTTATCATGGTAGTAATCCAGATGATCTTGTTCGAGACGAACAAGTTTAAGAGGGGGGCAGTGTAGTATCAAGTACATCGTCAAGTACTGCGTACAACGACATCTATTGCCTGCTAGCAGTAAATATTCCCACCTGATGTTCATTTTTCATTTCATTCATTTTCTATAAGGAATTGTATTTCATATAAATACCCATACCACAACCATCGCGGACACAGTTGTTTTATAAGTGCATGCAGCGATTACAAGAGGGAGATTAGACCAGTGGTGAAAATAAGCAATATTGTAGCGACAGTTTAATTTGGAATAAATAAAGAATAAAGTGATTGAATATTGTGTTGAAGTAAAGTTGGTGTTTGATAATAAATAAACGATTAAAATACACAAAAGACGGTTTTATTTAAAAGAACCCCAGCAAGAATATTACAATACAGTATACATATCATAATCTGGTAAAAAAAAAAAAAAAAAAAAAAAGTAAGGGTATATGCAGATATCAATTAAATTGGATGCTCATACTGTAGTGGGTGTGCAAATCGAGTGTACAATTAATTCGACATAGTCTAATCAACTTAATTAAAATAGACTGATAGTACAGTAGTGGCCGTACTTGGTGGGCCGATACTATTCTTCTTGCTTTTGAAATCAATAAAAGAAAGAATAGAAACAATACAGCTAGGACGCAGACATTTATGGACATTTCGGATGCGAAAAGTAGGGCGTTCGAAATTCGTGAAAAGGAAATCGAGGAAAGGGAGAATACAATCCGAAAAGATGTTGAGATATCGATGTTGCGGGACGAAGTTCAACTTTTACGAAATAGGGGCCAAGGTTCTGCTTCTCTTCAAGACATTTCTGGTTCAATCCAAGAATTCAGTGGAGATAATGATTATAATGCTCGGTGTTGGATAGGCGAGGTCGAGAGCGCTGCTGTACTAATGAGATGGACGCCTTTGGAGAACCTGTTATTTGCAAAACGGCTTTTGTTTGGGTCGACGAGGCTGGCCATCCGATCCGAAACAGGTTTAAGCACATGGAAAGAGTTGAAGACGTATTCAATTGTTGAGTTTGGTGAAAAGTTATGCAGTGTCAGTGCTCACTTGCTTGGCGAAAGAATGCCTGGTGAATCAAAAGCATCAGAAACTCTGAAACCATTTACCAGCACATCAATAAAAAAAAAACACGGTCAAAGTTATTTTAAATGCATTTCCTTCAACCGCTGCGCCCAACTACAAAAAAAAATGAAGCAAAACCTTGTCGAGTGTGTTCGAAGTCCAAAAATCGGAAAGAAACAAGATACTTCTGCGAAACATGCCCCGAAAAGCCAGCTTTATGCGTGGGTAATTGCTTTAAAATCGACCACCAAAAATTATAAAAATTATGACATATTTTGAAAAATTAAACAAAGTTATTGAATTAAAAAATAACTATAAAATATTTGGACTTTTATTTAATTTTAAAATTAGATTCACTCATAACTTTGGTTATTTTGCACTATTATGCGTATTGAAATTTCAAATTTAAAAAAATTTCAGGTGAAAAATTGGAAGTGTAGAGGCTTATTTCTCTTAATTGGGCTTATTTCTATTGCCACATAAAAATTAGAGAGTCTAGCTCTCTAGGCTACAGAAAAAATCGCAAATGAAAAATCTTCTACCAAGTACGAGTATACTCGTAGGTGGCGTTCTGAACCAGGCGCCTCACTACGAGTATACTCGTAGTTGGCAGTCAACGTGTTAATTATTAAAATTAATCAAACGTGTTGCCTTTATTATTTATGTATTATTCAATGCACTATTTACTTTGAATTATATAACGTAGCAATTAATGTAAAGTCCATTTTCGGCAGACGGAATATGAGTTCGAAAGTCACTACAACAATCTCTCTCTCTCTCTCTACCCTTTCCAAACCTGGCATTGTGTGTTAGCATATTACGGGCATTCAGTGCGCGAAAATTATTAAAAAAAAAAAATAATTTTGTCAAACAAAAATGTTATCTCCTAACGAACTGAAATAAAGAATATTAATAATAAATATAATAACACACGGACAAGCAATGCTTATTAGGTGGCGCTACAGTTCGGGGTGATCCTGGGCATCAACCAACAAGCCTCTCCATTTAGCTCGATCTTTAGCTAATTGCCTCCAGTTGCGTACTCTAAGTTGGTAGAGGTCCCCTTGAACTTGTGCGCGCCACCTTCGGCGAGGAGGTCCTCTAGTTCGTCGTCCCACGGGGCTCGATTCGAAGACTCTGCGGGCCGCTACGTTGGTGTCCAATCGCCCTACATGTCCTAGCCACCTCAGTCATCCAATATGCTGTTTTTTTTGACTAGGTCGATGTCGCTGTACTGCTGGTATAGTTCGTGATTGAATCCCCTCCTCCAAAACCCGTCAACGCAAACGGGACCGAATATCTTACGAAGGATTTTTCTCTCGAATGGACCGAGGATATCTTCATCCTCTTTTAATAAAGTCCATGTTTCAGCGCCATAAAGCAGGACTGGGATAATCGGAGTCTTATACAGAGTCTCCTTAGTTGTTTGAGATAGGGCTTTACTGTTGAATTGCATTATAAGCCGAAAAACAGCGATTTGCAAGACTTATTCTTCGCTTAAATTTCTGATGTTGTTTTTAGAATTAATAGCAGAGCCAAGGTGGACAAAGTCCCTTACTACCTCGAATCGAAAGTCTCGGTGAAGTCGTAACCGAACTTGATGGAGCAGAGAGCGTTCTCCATTGTCATCCTGCACAGAGGAATAAGTTTGGCAGGGACGTCAAAAGTAGAGGAACAATATACGAAAGTTTTACCAAAAAGTAAAAATCCCGTTCACATTCTTCAGCTGCCTTGACGTGGCGGAACGGCTTAAGAGTCAATGACCCTAATTATCCGAAAGGACCCCAGGTGAGACATCGAACTAAAGGCTGAAGACGTCTTGACTGTGACGCAAAACCTATTGAAAGTGTGATGGAAGAAACATTCACGGTATTTACTCCAGGTGGTAATGGCGCAAGCGACAATCCACCCGTCGTCTTTTCGACCCCGGCCGGGACCAGGATTCTGGAGGTCCCAACCAGCATACTCAAACCCCCCGCCTCTGGCGTTGACCCGGAAGTAGTGGCAGTCATCCCTCAATGGCGACGGGAAAGAGGACTAGGTCGACAGAAAGTACTCCAATTGGAGTCGATCTATCCCTCGGACCCAACGCCGGGCTCCCCTTCGGTTGGCTCGAACAGGTCAAAGCGGACGAAGCAAGTTTCGCCTACTTTCATCGGTGGAAGCGTGTGCGCATCTGATGCGCGCCCCTCTGCTGGGCACACTCTTACCGGTGGCGTTATCTGCGCACAAAATCTGAGCGATACTGGTGTTGTTACCCCTGAAGGTCCCAGCACTAGCGGACAGAAAATGGCAGACGCAGGCAAAGCCATGGGTAAGGGTGCTCGTCTCGGCGGAAGCGTGGGTGCATCAGGTGCTCGCCCTTCTACCAAGAAGCCTCGAGCCGGAGGTATTACCCGCGCACAGAATCTGGGTGATGCGCTTGCTGGAACTTCTAAAAGCTCTAGCACCTGCGGACAGAAATTGGCTGACTCTCATGCCCATCAAGAGAACGCGCGCCATTTGCTTTATCCCGGGGAAACTCAGGAAAACGGCAGATGTGCTGACGCGTCTCCGTACCCAGAATCCTGCCCTCGACACGAGCGAATGGTTCGTCTACTCTCACGGCAAGTGCAAGAATCGGGAAAATGTGGAAGGCTCTTCGCTTGTTGTGGGTTTAGATCTTGGCTCTGTGGAGGTCTTGAAGTCTAGGTATGACATGCGTCCTTACCTCCATCCTGGAAGGATTCATTTCCGCTTAATTTCCAAATGAGTGCAAGTAATGGGCGAAAACCACCGACTAAGATTAACCTGTATCACTTCAAGGCTGCTACCGCTCTCTTAAGTAGTAGCCTTTCCGTGGTGCGTACAAAACCCCACATAACATCTATCCAGGAACCATATGTGCGGAACAAGCGCATATGTGGATTTGGGGGTGTTCGTGAAGTAACGGTGCTATGTGACGAGCGATCTGAAAGACCGAGAGCTTGTCTAATTGTGCCGAATTTCCTCTCAGTAAGCAAGCTTGGACAATTTTGTGGTCAGGACTTGGTTGCTGCAGCTGTAAGCTACGAAACAAACGGAAATTGGAAAACTTTCGTCGTTGCGTCGGCTTATTTCCCTTATGATTCGGTAATGCCTCCACCACCGAAGGCGATTGCCGAACTCATAAAGTACTGTGACACTCGGGAGACGGGACTAGTCATATGCTGCGATGCTAATGCTCAGAATACAGTCTGGGGCAGCAGCAAATGCAACATACGAGGAAACCATCTCCTAGACTTTATACTATCATCTGGTATGGCAATAAACAATTTTGCCTCCCTGCCAACTTTTGTTACGGCAAGGAGGCAGGAGGTAATTGACTTGACTTTATCTAATAGGTACTTCAAGTCAATTACTAACTGGAGGGTACTGCCGGAAGTGTCCTTATCAGATCATAGATACATCGTTTTCCAAATCGAATGCGAAGCTTTAACTTTGCAGGAGAGGAGGAATCCGAGGAAAACCAACTGGGTACGGTTTAGGAAAGAGCTAGACAGATCTGTCAAAACTCCAACTTAACTCAGAACGAAACCAAAGGTTGAGGATGCTGTTCAAAACCTGACCAGTGTCCTTGCCAACTGTTTTGAACTGGCGTGTCCAATGACAAAAAACTCCTGCAGAACGCCGGTTCCCTGGTGGAGCCCGGAACTGCAGCGGCTTAGGAAAGAATCCAGAAAACTTCTGAATAGGTCTCTTAAGACAAATTTAGAAGGTGACTGGGATCTCTTTAGATCGAAGCAAAAAGACTATAAGAAGTTAATTCGTTTGTCGAAAAGTGCTTCTTATAGAGATTTTTGTGAAAAGATCGAGACACTCGGTGAAACCAGTAGGTTGGTTAAAGTCCTCAAAAGAGGTAAGCCGACCAAACCAGAGTCACTCAGACGGTCTGATGGCAGGTTTACTGAGACAAAAGCGAAAACTTTTAGTCTTCTGCTAGAGACTCACTTTCCTGGCAATCGGATAATCACTAGGTCGCAGCTTGGTCCGCTTACCCAGGCTGAGCTTGATCTAAGTCAGAAAACTCGGTGCAGCTGGTATATTGCATCAGCCGTGGTAACAGATGAGGCCATCAAATATGCTGTGGCATCTTTTCATGGTTTCAAATCTCCTGACACCGATGGAATATATCCGGCTATGCTGCAACAGGGTATAGATCAGCTATTGCCAACTCTGAAAAGAATTTTCACCGCTGGCTTGGCGCTGGCATATATTCCTACACCTTGGCGGACAGTCAGAGTAGCTTTCATACCGAAAATTGGTAAGGAAGACTATTCGCTCCCCAAGAGTTTCAGAACTATAAGTTTGACATCCTTCTTACTGAAAAGTATGGAGAGACTGGTAGAATTTCACGTGCGCAAAGTTGCTTTGAAACTGCATCCACTATCGGAGATGCAGCATGCCTATCAGCGTGGGAAATCCTGTGAGACCGCACTTCAGAATCTAGTGGCCAGAATTGAATGCGCGCTTGATAGGAGAGAATACGCGATGGGTATCTTCATCGACATTGAGGGTGCTTTTGACAATGCGACTTTTGACTGCATGTGCGACTCTGCCAGACAACACGGGGTAGATGAAACATTAGTGTTGTGGATTAAAGCAATGCTAATGAATAGAACTTTGGTAATGGATGCAGATTGTGGCCAATATGTTATGACAGGGGTAAACAGGGGCTGTCCGCAAGGTGGCGTTCTGTCTCCATTGTTATGGTGCATGGTGGTCGACTCTCTGTTGAACACTCTAAATAGTTCTAACTTCTACGCTCAGGCATATGCGGATGATGTCGCCGTACTTTCTGTCGGGCCATTCCTGGCGACGGTCTGTGCTAACGCGTAGGCGTCGCTGGACATGATCGATGAATGGTGTACTAGGAGTGGGCTTTCGGTGAATCCTCTTAAAACTGAGGTTGTTCTTTTTACGAGAAGCAGGATTTTGACCGGTCTGACTCAGCCAGTACTAAAAGGGGTCACCATTCGCATTTCCAATGAAGCCAAATATCTGGGAGTGATTTTAGATAAGAAACTTCATTGGTCTAAACACGTCGAGTCGAAAACATCCAAGGCGCTCTCAGTCTTCTGGCAGTGTAAGGGTGCTTTTGGCAAGACTTGGGCCTTATCACCGAATAAGGTTCTCTGGATCGACACGGCTATGATAAGACCATTCCTCGCATATGCGTCGGTTGTTTGGTGGAAGGGGCTCTCGCGTAAATATGTGGTTGCTTTTTGCACGAAACTCCAAAGAACGGCTTGTCTCGGCTGCTCAGGAGCTTTCCCGAGTACGCCTGGCTCTGCTCTAGACGCTTTGCTGAACTTACGTCCCCTTGATACTTATATCATGGGTTGCGCTATCAAAGCCATCCATTGTCTTAGGCGGGGCGGTTTTTGGTATACTCCACACTAGAACTTTGATGAACTTGCGCGACACTTATCTTACGTGCAAGTTTTCGCCGCCCACCTGGAAGAAACTTTCAAACCGTTTGATGGACAAGCTCTTATTGAAAATATAAATACGTCGTATATAGACAATAGAGTAATAAGAAATGCAACGCTTACCGAACTTAAGGAAGAAATAAAGAAACTTAAACCTAAGAAAGCTCCTGGATACGACCTAATTACGGGAGAGGTTCTTAAAGCACTACCAAGAAAAGCTCTAATTAAGCTTCTGTTCATTATAAACGCCGCGATTAGACTAGAATATGTTCCCAGTCAATGGAAAGTCGCCGAAGTTATAATGGTCCTTAAGCCTGGAAAACCGCCGAATGAAAAAACCTCTTATAGACCGATTTCGCTTCTTCCAATTATATCCAAAGTATTCGAGAGAATATTGGTTAGGCGAATACAGCCGGTTATAGAAGAAGGGCATCTCATCCCTGATCATCAATTCGGATTTAGAAGTAAGCATTCTACAGTTGAACAAGTACATCGAATAACACATGTAATCGAAAAATCACTTGAAGAAAAAAAGATTTGTTCAAGCGTATTCCTTGACGTTTCTCAAGCCTTTGACAAGGTCTGGCACGAAGGCTTAAAGTTTAAATTACGACAAGTTCTGCCAGAGCACTTATATAATATTTTGAAGAACTACCTTAGGAATAGGCTATTCCGCGTCAAATGTGGAAACGAATATTCAGATTTTAAGGAAGTAATGGCTGGGGTGCCGCAAGGAAGCGTTCTTGGTCCAGTCTTATATCTATTATACACTCGTGATATACCGCAAGTAGAAGGCACTGAGCTAGCTACATTTACCGACGACACTGCTATCTTGACAGTAGGTAAAACGGTCGAAGATACTACAGAAAAACTGCAAGAAGCTCTGAATAGAGTAAATGAATGGACAAAGATTTGGCGAATCGCACTCAACGAGACCAAATCTGTTCATGTAAATTTTACTTATAAAAAAATAAATAATTTGCCGATCTTTTCAAACTCGGTTCAAATCCCGTTTGCAAACGAGGCTAAGTATCTTGGAATGACACTTGATACAAAGCTGAAATGGAAAACGCACGTTAAGAAAAAACGCAAAGAACTAGATAACAAATATCGAGAAATGTATTGGTTACTTGGAAAATATTCCAAGCTTAATATATATAACAAACTGCTTTTATATAAGCAAGTGCTAAAGCCTGTATGGACATATGGTATACAACTCTGGGGTTGTACCAAAATAAGTAATATTAAAATTTTACAAACTTTTGAAAACAAAGTGCTAAGAGGTATTGTAAATGCGCCATGGTATATCAGAAATAGCGATATCTACAGAGACCTTGGCATTAAAACAATCGAAGACGAAATTCAAACCTACGCGAGAAAGCATGGAAGTCGACTAGAAAGTCACGTAAATATTACAGTCCTCCAACTTTTGGAAGAAAGAAATTTACTGCGCCGTCTACGAAGAACCAAACCTTTAGACCTAGCGCGATAAGTAACCGCGTCTAAACTGCGGAGCTGGCAGGAACTTCTAATGGGAAGGTACCTGCAAAACGTCATTATTTCGCGAAACGAAAACTACTTGATAAGTCGAATACTTAGTTGTAATAAAAATAAAAACAAGTCTGTTTTGAAGGGAGGTTTTCTAGTGGGTAGGAATCCCACACTACTATGAGCACGCGCTGTCGATCCTCATAGTGTCTTGTTGAAGATTTTCACCTACCCTCGGAAAAAAAAAAAAAAAAAAAAAAAAAAAACTTATCTTACGACTCCTGTCTTATGAATATGCCGTCTGATGCAATGACACCAGGACTCCAGCTGATGCGCAAATTCAGAGTCGACTTTCCTTGTGTCCAGGACTGGCTTCGGTCAGAGTCTGAGCCGGGAGTGGAATGTAGTCGTATTTTCACGGATGGTTCCAAAACCAGTCAAGGGTTTGGCGCTGGGGTCTTCGTGGAAGTCGACAACATTAGACTTCACTTCTCGTTAGGCAAATATGCGTCTGTTTTCCAAGCGGAAACTTATGCAATCCTAATGGCCATGAACTATGTTGTGAAGAACAGGTGGAAGGGACGTAGCATTTGTGTCTGTAGTGACAGTCAGGCTACGCTTAAGGCCTTGCTTAACCCTTTAACCACTTCCAAAATAGTTCGTGAAACCAAAAACTCTTTGAACTCGGTCGCAAGGCTGAATTCTCTGTCTCTTATCTGGGTCCCAGGTCACACTTCGATCTTGGGGAACGAGATTTCCAATGAGATTGCTAGACAAGGCTCAGAGGAGGCTTTCTCAGGTCCCGAACCCTTGTTTCGTCATCCAGCGTACTCGGTTAGGGCTTCCACTGACGATTGGGTCTCTCACGAGCACAATTGTGTGTGGCATGACTCTCCAGGTTGCAGGTTGAATAAACGCATGCTCCCGGACGTCTGTAAGAAATCAGCGGCATTCTTGCTGTCTTTCAGCAGAAAAGACTGTAGACAACATATCGGCGTCTTGACAGGGCACTTCGCTTTTGCCAAGCACCTTAACGTGTTAGGCTTAAGTGACACTACAATCTGCGAAGCTTGTGGAGAGAGCGACGACACCGCGGAACATTATCTCTGTGAGTGTCCGGCCGTTGCTCCTATCAGGTGGCAGATCTTTGGTGCGGATGTGGTGAGGGCCGGTACTGTAAGCTCCTCATCACTGAAGTGCTTGCTTGGCTTTCTTCGAAAGTCAAGGAAATTCCAATAAAATGGGTAAATCAGGGTTTGCTCTCTGGCAGTACAATGGACCAGTTGCGTCTGAGTGCTCCAGTCGAGTGTTTCCTATCCCGACAAAAAAAAAAAAAGGGAACGCGGCAGAGAAGCAAACCCCGTACAGAAGCCTGTAGAGATGAAAATGGAAACCTCGTAGTAAAATCACAGTCGGTGCTGAAATATGGAAAAACTACTTCTGCAGACTGTTATAACGGCGTTGAAGATGTACATTCCGCTGTCAGGCAGAACAAAGACGATTCATTCATTCATTCATTCATTCATTCATTCATTCATTCATTCATTCATTTTCAATGGCCCGCTAATCCTTCATGAGGGTTGCGGGGGTAGGATGCTCAGGTGGACTCTCCACCCTTCTCGATCCTCCGCCATTGAATTCAATTCATCAGGAGGAATCCCTAAGCGGCTCCAGGAGAGATGTCGGACTTGATCCAACTATCTATTTCTAGACATATCGCGAAGTCGCCTACCTGATGGCACGGCAACCATGGCGCGTCTTGGAAGCCGGTCTGGGGGCACACGCACTACGTGACCAAATCATCGAAGCATAGATCGTTCCGTTCGGAGAAGTAGCTGCTCAACGTTGAGCGCCTCGCCTACTCTGGTGTTGCGCACTCGATCCTTACGAGTTATTCCAACAACACCACGAAGGAACCTCATTTCGGCAGCTTGTATCCGCGATCTTATTCTTTCGGTCACTACCCAAATTTCATGACCATAGGCGAAAGTTGGAACATACACTGAGTTAAAAATTGATAGCTTAGCTTGAACACTAAGCTCGGCCTTCCTTATAACAGATTGGCCAAGCTCTCTCAAAATTGATCCAGCCTGACCAATTCTACAGGATAACTCGGCATTGCTCCTCCCATCACTCGTGAATAAAACCCCGAGGTACTTAAACTTCTCCACCTGCTTCAGTGTGACTCCACTAACATGCAGAGTGCACTGAATGTGTTTTTTGGAAACGACCATTACTTCCGATTTGTTCACGTTGATCTTCATTCCAGCATCATCACAAACGGCTACAAACCTTTCGAGTGCGCGCTGACGTTCGGTTTGAGTCTTAGCGAAGACTTTTCCAGGGAGACTTAAAAGAGATATGTATACCCCTATAGTTGGCGCAATCTCATTTGTCCCCTTTTTTTAAAAAGAGGAACTATCACCCGCACTTGCCAATTACCAGGTGTTTCACCGCATTCCCAGACCACTTTAAAGACACGCGAGGGCCATTGAACTCCCTCTTTACCTAAAGCCTTGAGCATTTCTGGCCGAATTTCATCCACACCAGCAGATTTGCCAACTTTTAGCGCTTTGATCGCCAAAGTTACTTCCTCTATCGTAGGACTACTTTCCGCCCAACTCTCGACCATAGGTCTGTCATCTTCGGTCCCCTGTTCGGGATTGAGCAATTCTGAAAAGTGCTCGCTCCATCTGCGTAAGATTTCCTCCTCATTGGAAAGAAGTCTACCGTCTTTGGATTTGACTCCTTCAACGATATTCAACTTTTTTCCTCTGAGTCGGCGGACGGTCTGCCAGAACATCTTATTTGCAGATCTGTGGTCACGTTCCAATTTCTCGTCAAACTCCTTCCAAGACTGTTCTTTCGCTGTTTTCACAGCTAATTTGCAATTTCTTCGCGCCTAAGTGTACCGATTGCGAGAATCGAAGTTCCCCAAGTGAATCCACACCTTAAAGGCTCTCTTCTTCTTTCTGATGGCTTCTTGAACTGCGGGCGTTTTAAACCAAGCAGTTCTTTTCCTACCACCAGCCGCCACACTTAGCCGCTTCACTCCACAAACATCTCCCGCAGAGGCAATAACCGCTGTTGAAAACAGTTGCCGTTCTTCCTCTACATTTGATGGAACAGATGGAATTCGTTCAAACCTCTCAGATATTTGTCGCGCAAATGTCTCCCGTATCTCATCGTCCTGTAACCTCTCCCATCGTATGCGTGTAACCATCCTTGGTTTACGCTTTGGTAGGGGAGGCACTCTCTCGCCAAGATACACTTTGCACAGCACTAAGTGATGATCATTTCACAGTTCAGCCCCTCTCAATACGCGAACATCACAAACCATTCTCTTCAGACACGATGGTACCACAAAGAAATCGATCAGCGACTTCTGCTGAAGACTCTGACAGTACCATGTGTATTTGTGAATGTCTTTGTGCGGAAAGATAGTGTTCATGATGGATAAGCCATTTTCACAACAAAAATCCAACAACCTCTCTCTGTTCGCGTTTTGGTCAGGATCACCGTTCCTCCCAATCACACTCCCCCATGTCATAACATCTACACTCACATAAGCATTGAAGTCACCCATCAGGACAAAAGAATCCATATCTGCAACCTTTTCAAGGGCAACATCAACTTCATCTAAGAAAGCTGCGTACTCTGACTGAAGGTTCGGTGCATACACCTGCACCAATGCCAGAGTTGATCTTTCAAGCTTGAGCTTTAAGATCGCAACTCTCCCTCCTAATGGTATCCACTCCAATACTCTGTCTGTCAACCTGGGACTTGTGAGTATCCCCACTCCCGCCCGAGCAGACATTGAGGGTGCGACTCCTGACAGGAAGAACTTCCACTCACCCGAAAGGTCCACAGTTTTAGAACCTCTCTGCTGTGTTGAAGAGACGCCAACTATATCTAGTCGACCTTTAACAGCCTCCCCAACAAGCTCAAGATCCTTCCCTGTGAGAGATGAGACGTTCCATGTGCCTATCCTAAGTCGATGCCGTTGTCGAAACTCAGAGAGTCCATCTGTGGCCCTATCGGTGCACAGCGCGCTCACCCCTTGACCCCCGTAATGGTTCGCGAGACCATTGACAGGAATCTCGTAGCCATTTCGGATTTGACCCGGCCGGCTGCCGAGCGGGACAGGCCGACCACCAGACGCTCGCATCCTGACACCCTTCAGGCCTGGCTCTAAAGGATGCCCTGGCTTACCAGGTTTGGCAATATCCGAGGCCCGTTTACGTCGTCTTGTCATCATGGGGTGTACGCTTTGTTAGCCGCACATCCTAGTCACGTTGCACGCCCCCCCCCCCCCCACGAAGAGGTCAGCTGCCAGGGGGGGCGAACAAAGACGATGCTAGTCAAAGTTTCCATCCACCCAGAGCGAAATGAGGATAGCAATATCCAAACTGAAATCCAGCAAGGCCTGACGGTAAGCCTTACCGGCCAGACATTCCAAGGCAGCTGGTGATGAATTTGTAGAGAAGATACACCAAATCATCTTTTAGATTTGGTCAAATCGCCCAAAATGCAAAAAAAATTGAAAAATGTTAAATCACCCAAAAAAAAGGTTGGACTATTTAACATTTGTATTTTTTGGACGTTTGACATGATGTCAAAACACCCAAAAAACTGATTTTGGCCGATTTTGTGTTTCGGCTATTTTAAGGCGGATCTGTGCCATATCGCCCAACACTATAGCGCCCAAATCTGGAAAATGTCATATCACCCAACATTTTTGGGCGATTTAACACTATGACAGATCGACCAAGAAATGAAATGTCAAAACGCCCAAACCAGAAATGGGCGTTTTATCGCAATTTAAAAATACCAACCCATAGGAAGGTCAAAAAAAGACGACCATAGACCAAAAACAAATGTTTACATACATATGTCCTTGCGCTCATATTATATTCATTAACTAGCTGAACCCGTGCTCGGCTTGCTTCGCCCTCTAAAGGCTTCTTAATGCGAACAAATATGTTATATCAGAGCGAGTGAAGATACAACAAGGTATTTGTCTAAGTCCATGAAATTGTTGTGTACAATAAATTTTGTGGATTAATTGCATTTTATCAATGCCGTTCCAATGGGTAACTTTCAGCCCCTAAGTGCAGATTTCATAGTTCTCAAAAACCAACATTCTCCAAAATGTTATCAAACGTAATAAAAAATACAATTCTATAAATAATGGACAATTGTATTTTATTATGGTAACAAAGCTTCTTCGTAAACAATGTTTGAGGTTGTTTGTTTATGACGCGCGAGTCGTAGCGAGACGTTTATCTTCATTACCTGACCTACTGTGACGTTCTTCATTTGTTTGTTGTGATCGAACTTGACGAGATGTCCTAGCACATTTTGAGCCTCGAGAAAGATTAAATTTGTTCCTTAAAGGCATATTTTATAAAATAAATGGCGTTACCTAAAACAAAACAGTAAGCCCTGTATCAAGCAATAAATAAAAAAATATTAGCTCATCTAAAAGAAAAGCCAATGTAAAAAAAGAAACTGGAAAATTGTTTTGGCGGCTTGAGAAAAAATAACATTCCACGTAGATTCTATTGGGCTGGAAAAACGGTAGTGCATGCGATCATATGAAAACACAAGCGTTTTCACTCAGCTGAGGCCTACCAACTCCTACTCTCAACCTCCACGCGGAGACAGCCGGGTGCCTAGTACCTTAATCGAAGAAATGGGTAACCAACCCCGTTTGGCGGATTCTTGGAGGCAGCAGATGAGAGAGGGGGGAAAGAGTGCTTTTCTCACTAGAGCACTTCTTCCTGTTCCAGGCGGCAGCGGACGAATTTCCTAGACGGAGTCAACGGTGGCGTCTATAGTTCCAGTTAGGTTGAACTTAGTGAATACCTTGCGCGAGCTGCTTCGACGTATTCGGATCACAGGTCGATAAGGAATTTCCAATGTTGGTCAGGCCATCGGAATAGAGATGGTGGCGGAGGAGCCCTTAATGGGCCAACGGCAGCGCTCATACTCCCGTAGTGGACTACTGGCACCGGTGTACCCGGCCCCTCGTCCTAGGGGAATAATTAAGGAACTGGCCCTCCAGGTTGGGGGTTGTGCCGTCGGAGTAGCTTCCCTACCACATAAAAAAACTCATGGTTCCGAAACAACCAAAAGCCTCGGATAAGGATGACTCATCTAATGATGACCCCAGCAAACGAAATAAGGACAACGACCTTCGGACCTGTACGTGGAATGTTCTGTCCCTTTACAGACCACGTGCAGCCGAACAACTAGCAGAGGCCCTAGACTGCTATAAAGCAGATATTACCGCCATCCAGGAAGTGCGATGGGATGGGCCGGGCAAAAAGAGGATGAAAAACTGTGACATCTACTACGGTGATTGCTACAGAGGCAACAGGCAACGCTTATTCGGATGCGGATTTGTCATACGCGGCAGACTAAGGCAAGAAGTCTTAAGCTTCCGACACGTAAGCGAGCGTATTATGACTATCCGGATCAAGGCTAAATTCGCTAACATAAGCCTAATATGTGTTCATGCCCCCACAGAAGAAGGGGGCCCTGCCACCAAAGAGTGTTTCTACGAGCTCCTCGACAAAACATACGAGCAATGTCCTTAATACGACGTTAAAATCGTATTGGCGACTTTAACGCCAAAATAGGAAAGAAGGACGTCTTTGGTAGGGCAGTCGGTAAGCATAGCCTACACAACACCACGTCTGATAACGGACTAAGGCTAATTGATTTCGCTGTGGAGCGAAATGTCACCATAGCAAGCACATGGTTTCCTCCTCTCGATATTCATAAGCAGACATGGCGGTCCAATGATCAATGTCAAAGGAGCAATACCCGTACAGAAACCTGTAGAGATGAAAATGGAAACCTTGTAGTAGAATCACAGTCGGTGCTGAGAATATGGAAAAACTACTTCTGCAGACTGTATAACGGCGACGAAGACCAACATCCCGCTGTCAGGCAGAATGAACCATTCAACATAGACGATGATAGTCAAAATTTCCGTCCACCTGACCAAAACGAAGTGAGGATAGCAATATCCAAGTT
This sequence comes from Brachypalpus laphriformis, assembly GCA_945910035.1. NCBI lineage: Eukaryota > Metazoa > Arthropoda > Insecta > Diptera > Syrphidae > Brachypalpus > Brachypalpus laphriformis. The sequence goes on along the minus strand of OX246754.1, from coordinate 113,598,517 downwards.
AAAATCGAACAAGGCTGCTGGACCTGATGGCTTACCGGCCGAACTTTTCAAGGCAGCTGGGGATGAATGGGTGGAGTGCATGCACCAACTCATTTCTAATATTTGGTCAGACGAGTGTATGCCTGATGAATGGAATCTCAGCATCGTTTGCCCGATCCACAAGAAAGGAGACCCCCTCAACTGCGCCAATTATAGAGGCATCAGTCTCCTCAACATCGCGTATAAGATCTTTTCTGCGATATTGTGTGAACGCCTGAAACCTTTTATGAACAGCCTGATTGGACCCTATCAGTGCGGTTTCAGGGCAGGAAAGTCCACCATCGATCAAATCTTCACACTTCGGCAGATCCTGAAGAAAACCCAAGAATTCCAAATCGATACTCTCCTTCTCTTTATCGATTTCAAGGCCGCTTTTGACAGCATCTATAGAGAAGAGCTTTATAGAGCCATGTCTAGTTTTGACATCCCTGCCAAACTTGTCCGTCTGTGCAGGCTGACGATGGAGAACGCTCGCTGCTCCATCAGGGTCGGTAATGACCTCACCGAGACCTTTGATGTCAAAAAAGGCTTTATTGTCATGTGACTTCTTCAATATTGTACTTGAACGGATTGTGCGGAACTCACAAGCCAACACCGGAGGCACAATCTATTACAAGTCTGTACAACTACTTGCATACGCCGACGATATAGACATTATCGGAAGAACTCAGTGGGCTGTCACTGGTGCGTTTGCAAGCATTGAGGCGGAAGCGGCCAAAATGGGTTTGGCGATAAACGAGGGCAAAACCGAGTATATGCTGTCAACAAGAAGGGAAAACCGACACCGACGAATTGGACAAAACATCACCGTGGGCAGCTATAACTTCGAGGTAGTAAGGGACTTTGTCTACCTTGACTCTGCTATAAATTCTTCTAACAAAATCAGTGCAGAAATCAAGCGAAGAATAACTCTTGCCAATCGCTGTTTTGTTGGGGCTTATAAGGCAATTCAACAGTAAAGCCCTATCTCGAACAACTAAGGAGACTCTATCTAAGACCTTGATCATCCCAATCCTGCTTTACGGCGCTGAAACATGGACTTTATTAAAAGAGGATGAAGATATCCTTGGTCGCTTCGAGAGAAAAATTCTTCGTAAGATTTTCGGTCCCATTTGCGTTGACGGGTTTTGGAGGAGAAGATTCAATCACGAACTATACGAGCTGTACAGCGACATCGACCTAGTCAAAAAACTGCGTATTGGACGTCTGAGATGACTAGGACATGTAGAGCGAATGGGCACCAACGCTCCGGCCCGCAGAGTCTTCGAATCTAACCCCGAGGGACGACGCAGTAGAAGGAATCATCGCCGTAGGTGACGCACACAAGTTCAAGGGGACCTCAACCAACTTGGAGTGCGCAACTGGAGGCAATTAGCTAAAGACCGAGCTAAATGGAGAGGCTTGTTGGTTGAGCCCCAGGTTCATCCCGAACTGTAGCGCCACCTAAGTAAGTAAGAAGATTCTATTGAGGACAGTGCGAGAATATACATATGTGCACTCACTAAGGGGAAACACCAACTATAAAGTTTCAACATTATGTGAGTGGGTAACAGATTTTCATTAAACTTAATTAATAAAGTGTTTTTTTCCAAAAAAAAACTGGGAACACAATTTGTATTTACACCACCACATGTGCGACACACAGTATTTGTTGAAGTGAATGTGCTTTCGATGTGCGCCCACCACTCGAAGCGACGATCAGGAACAAAAACAAAAAAAAAAAACAAATATTTGGCGCAACAGCTCTTTAAAGTGCCAGGGCCTAGCTTCTCGCAACCACTCATGTTGTGTGCGTTATATTTTTCACACGAATGGAAGGGACCTACAGTTTAATGCCGAATCCGAACGGCGATTTGAGAAGCTTTTTGTGACAACAATACTCTCGGATGTTTGTCAGACGCTCGCGAGAGGTGGGACCGTGAAAAAAACTTTTTGGTATTTTCTGGGATTCGAACTTGGAACCTCATGCGTAGCGATCAGGAACAATCGTCGTTAATTTCTTTAGATTTGAGAAAGTAAATTTATTTGATCATGTTAGATTTTGGTCTGTAGCTCAGCTTCTGGATGAAGCAGAAAGCTGATGCCTAGCTTAAAATATTAAGGGAAGTTCTGATCCCATTATTTATTCTTTTTTCTTGTATTTTTTATGAATTACCCGAGTAATAGGAGGTTAAAGGCAGTAAAGTCAGTAGAAACAGATGAAATGTATAAAAACGCTTCCAAGAAATAAGCTAGGCAAAAATCTACATAGCCTATGACCTTTCAGGAGCCTTAAGAACCATTTTAAAAAAGTTTCATTTAAATCTGTCTAGCGGTCCTCACACCATTAGGTAACAAAAGAAAAACCCTACAGTTTTATTATATGTATAGATAATCGGAAATGAAGGATTGAAGAAATGGTGAGCGTTTTGTCATTTTTTAATTTTTGAGCAATGTGTCGTAGTGTCATATCGCCCAACATTTTTGGGCGATGTGACATTTTTCTGATTTGAGCGATTTGGTTTTGGGCGATTTGACACCCAACCAATGGTTGTATTATATTGAGCGGGCTTCGGCCAATCGAGACGATCGAGTGTCAGGATGACCGGACCGTGGCAATGCTGAAAACAAAATATTGTAAAAAGAGGTAAAATAATAAAAAGAACGGAAAGTAGCTGTCGGTGAAATTAATTATTCGAAGTGACACGGTTCTGCTTCAGTCGTTTTGGTATATTTATGGTGACGAAGTGTTAAACTTTTAACGCCTCCACTGTATTCCTTTTTAATGGCCGTTACTGTGAACAGATGGTTAAGCACAAACAATAGCATCTGGCGATGATCACGCCACCCGAGCACGACCACTTCTCTCAATCAAACGTACTCTTGACAGCCTCTCAAGGAAATTGTTTGCAAACCTTTTCTACCGTTTTTTCTTTTTGCTTTCACCCCGGTGATTGGGCAACAATACACGAGTCTGCTACTGATCATAGCCGGCTCGTCCGATAGGTTTCCTCCCGTCTGGGAGAAGCAACCTGGTTGAGACACAGCGGATTTGCCGCTACTTTCCAAGCCTGCCCTAAGTGGGGCCTGGATCCTTCCTAAGCATGCCCTACGTGCGGACTGGGTCTCTCCTAAGCCTGCCCTTAGTGCGGATTGGCTCATCGCAAGCCTGCCCTAAATGCGGACTGCCACTTTCCAAGCCTGCCCTAAGTGCGGACTGGATCCTTCCTAAGCCTGCACTAAGTGCGGACTGGAACCCTCCTAAGCCTGCCTTAAGTGCTGGCTGGGTCATCGCAAGCCAGCCCTAAGTGCGGACTGCCACTTTCCAAGCCTGCCCTAAGTCCGGACTGCCACCTTCCAAGCCTGCCCTAAGTGCGGACTGGAACCCCTCGAGCTGATATACGACGCACTCACTCGAAATTGAGATCTGCTATTATGCAGATATTTTAAATTAAATCCGATTCTCCGGACTTATGATCTGTTTTCTGAATCCTAGATAAAAATATCGGAGTAACGGGATATCCGGATACTCGGATAGCCGGATATGTGAGCTAATAGGACTTAGCACACCAGTGTCCGGATCCCACAGGGGGATCAGAAAGCATCAACTACCCGAGTAAAAAAAGAAAAATAAATAATATCGAAGTTTTTCTAGACACTGTACCAAATAAAGATTGCTGCTTAGTACTACAACGGACCACAATAGGTTTGAGTGCTCTCAGATTTCGGTTTCGCTTTTAAAAAAAAAACGGCTACTGGAAATATGTACTTCTGTATTCAGCGCCCTTTCTTGGCCCTATAAGTGTATACAAAATTATTGTAAAATCATAAAATGACTGCAAGACTCTATTTCAAATGAAACGCTACTTATGGTTATACGAAGACCGTACTGAAGTTTTATCAATTTGTAATAGGTGTACGCATTTTAAATTGCAAATTATCATATCATCTACATAAAACATTTTGAATTGCGAAGAACATTGCGATGATGTTTATCTGAAGCCTTAAGTTACTCCCATCCCTCGCTGCTCCTTCTAACCCTGTAATCACATATTAATTAGAAATATATTCACGTAGTCCTTCGCACTAAAAATACCTGCAATATAGTTTATATTATCATCACTGGATGAGGGAACTTCCGGATGCAGTTTTATTTCTGCAAATAGAAAAACTTAAGGTAAATGTTATTCATTAATATGCTTAAGCTCGTGTGATGCTCCGTTTTTTTTTTTTTTTTAAGTGTAAATTTTCAGAAAGAAAAAGTGCATACACTCCTGTTTGTAAATACAGGGTGTCCGCCGGGAAGGTATACTACTGTTTGTTTATAATTTTTGATTAAATGAAAGAGAATGGATCTTATATTGATTAATGTTTTATTTAATGTCGGCAATTATGTATGGAATACAATATCGGGTAAATGTCCGCCTCTGCTAGTCTCACAAATGCGAGCCCTTTTGAACACATTTTTCATTACATTCTCACACATTTCACGCGGTATTTCATTAATTACATCACGAATATTTTGTTTGAGTTGCTCAAGCGTTTCTGGTTTATTTGCACAAACCTTGCTTTTCAGATATCCCCACAAAAAGAAGTCAGGAGCATTCAAATCAGGCGACCGTGGAGGCCAATCAACATCACCATTTTTTGAAATAACTTGTTGTGGAAAGAGGTCTCGCAGTAATTCCATTGTTATCCTGGCTGTATGCGATGTGGCACCGTCTTGTTGATACCACATGTTAATCAAGCCCAAAGCATGCAGTTGTGGCGTTAAAAAGTTTTCAATCATATCACGATATCGCTCCCCATTCACAGTTACCGTTACGCCGTTTTCATTTTCAAAGAAGTAAGGTCCAATGATTCCTCCTGACCAAATTGCACACCAGACTGTTACTTGGGCTTGGGCCTATCACCTACAGACCCTCTTTCTTCGAAATCATTCACTACACGATAAATAGTGCGATTTGTTGGCACGTTGTTTCTCCCAAAAATTTCACGTAACTTTCTCATCGTCACAGTAATCGATGATTGATTTTGACAAAATGTTTTAACGATTAAAACACGTTGGTTTATCGAAATTTTTTCATAATAAATTTGCCACGTGTCTACTTCACGACTACCAAATATGAACTGTCAAGACTAATGTTTACCAAAATGGCGGCAAAACAAAGTAGTATACGTTCCCGGCGGACACCCTGTATATATGTACGTATAACAATTTTTCACGCGGCTGCCAATTTGATATGCCTTACTGTGCGGAGAATAATTAAAAATGTGGTATCCTATGAGCTAGTTTTGATTTCTCTCGTTTTGTTTACAAACCATATAGTCTAAGTGTTCCCTCTGCGCGACCCAAGGAATTTGTGCTAACGCAGTGGTATGTACCCACATCGGCTATGGAGAAAGACCTTACGACCAAGAGCATTGTTCCTTTGTAACCGTCGCGTTTCTCGGTAATTCCATATTTTGGACTAAAATTATAAATGTGTAAAAATTTATAAAAGTTGTCAATCATGAAAATTAATATTAAAATAATATACCCATCTAGAAGCATTTCTGGAGAAGATTGGCTGCCTTCAATCGGACTAGTAGAAGGTAGACTGAATGCATTCGACGAAGAAACACGAGCTCCTTTTAACCAATAAGAAACCGGAGAAGGTGAGGCTTCTACGTGACATTCAAGTTGAACGTCCGATCCCAGTGGAGTTCCCAACAGCTGACTTGGAGCACGAACTACAGGTGCAACTGTATTAATGAAAAAAAAGCAACAGTAATGACTTGATGAAAATGCACTCATAAACAGTTTATTAATTTCGAATATTAGAATTATTATATTCTTGCCTTGGGCAATTAACCAAAATACACAGTGGGCAGGGAGGGCTCCGCGAATAATTACCCAAGGGAAAATCGGCCAAAACTCCCAAATGAACTATCGTCGAAAAGATTTTCCGCAATGAAGAAAGACAAAAAAAGTGAAAATTGCCCAAAAGTGAATAAACATTCGCCTATAGACCAAAATGAAAAATTACCCAATAATTTGTTTTTTTTTTTCCTAATGAATAATCGTCCTCAACATTAAATAAAAACCACCCAAAATAATAAAAGCAATGCAATTTTACTGCTGCCCTGGAATTTTCTTCAAATGTGGAAAATGCACTTTTATCATGTGAAAATATAATATTTCCGAATAAAAGTTGGAAATAATTTAACCATTAATTTTTGAACTTATTTCCCACTATTATGAAATAACAGAATTCACAGAAAAACTTCGCGGGTTAAAAGGATTTCGGCTTTTTCTCCGCAGGGCAGCATCACTTTTAATTAGGAGTACGAGTAATTTCATATTCGGCTACGCGCCGCATAGCGGCACCCTGACCACCAACATGTGCATGTCCCATAGCGCGAATTCCTTTTAACCCACGAAGCGAGCCAGCCAAGTACTGTTAAGATACAAGCGCCAGGGTTGCCGTTTTGACTGCTTTCCAGTCAGATCTGACTGGATTGATATGGATTTAGCTGGAAGGTTTTTTAAATCCAGCCGGCTGGTTTTTTAGCTGGATTCAATTTTTTTTTTGCTGCTTTTGAAAAATTTTTGATCTGGCATTTCTTTCCAATTAGCACCTTTTAAAATTCAAAGTAGCCATAGAAAAACAAAAATAGGAGAGCGACTTTCGCCCTGAATTTCCAATTTTTTACATTTCCATTTCTCACCAATTCAATGAACCAATTTATACGTTTCCACTCAATAAGCACTTAGTTTTGCTGGCTAACAAACACTAGTGTGAAAATCAAGATTCATCAACTGTAATGTGCGAAATGCGAGTTTCGACCCTACCTACCGTTTACACAAATACATATAGATATAACAAATCAGAATCATTCTGGTGCGAAGTTTTCAACCACAAAGATGATGCGATTGAGAACCCGTACTCCGATCTCGCAAGATTTGCGATTACAATATAAGTGCTGCCTTTATCTAACGCAGAAGTAGAGAGAACATTTAGGCAACTAAATATCGTAAAAACAAAGTTACGAAATCGGATGAATCTGCATTTGACGAATTGGATTCTGATAATCTGAAACCAGTTGAGGTTTAGCGAATGCTGCTTCAACTTTCCTATACCGGCGGAAATAACAAATAAAATTGGTACCAATATTGCTTACGAAAGCAGCAATACACACACTGTATTGCAAATACAAATGATGGTAATGATGAGACGATTGAAGCAATCACAGACATTAATATATAAATTATCTTAACATTAATAAATGTATAACTTTTTAAGCATTATTTAGTTTTTAATACAGTGAACTTTCGATAGTTCGAATTTCATCAGACCAGGAAGAAACTTCGAATTGAAGATGTTTTCGAATTATGGAGGTTTCAGAGAAAAAGAAGATTTTTGCAAAACGAAATTCTTATTTCATGCACATGAGTATGAACCGCACATGTTTACATTTACGTAATACTCCCCAAGGTAAAGACATTACAAACGAACTCGGTCCAGGGTGTTTTTAGTGGTTAACTTGAAAACACGATATCGTCGACATATGTATGTATGTCCTCTTTAAAAAATGAGAGTCCAATTTGATTGCATCGCTTAGAATGGAAACATTTTAATTCTACTGTCAACCATCTGCACACCATTTCGCTCATGAATACACAAGGAACAGCCTTTCATCATATATACATGCAGAAAGAAATACAGTAGACGCTCGATATAGTGAACATCGACACAGTGAATAATCGAATATAGTAAACACACAATATTTTATACAGGCTATTCTAAATAGTGAACAAAAAAAAATCTCGCTATAATGAACTTAAGTTTTTATATTTTCTTAGAACCTTACAGCATGCAAAAAACAGTTAAAACTCGTTAGTGCCATGCAGTCGCCAGTTAGGCTCGCTGGGAAGTACATATGTACGTTCATAGATATGCATACCCATAAACAATCGTCCAAATTTACCGTTTGTTCTACTCATCGTGTTGTGCGAATATCTTGCCCAATTGTTTGTAGTACAAATGCAAACTGCCTGTTGCTTGTTTTTGTTAAAAATAAAATATTCCGTTCAATAAATATTGGCTTGTTTTTTAGTAGTTGCAAAAAAAAAATTGTAATTGCAGTAAACTCTCGATAATTCGAATTTCACTGGAGCAAAAATCTTCGAATTACAAAAAAAAGATGTTTAGAAAACTTAATTTTATTTTGTAAAGAAATTATAATTTTTTGTATACAAATTACAAAGTCTGTAATTTTCTTCTGAGTAAGCGACTGCAAACGACCTCGGTCAAGGGTCTTTTCGATCGTGATTAAAGCTGAAAAAACGTCATAGTTGACATCTGTCCTCTCTAAAAGTTCGTTTAGAATGCAAAAATTGCAAACTCTACTGTAAACCATCTGAACACATTTTCGTTCAATGAATACACAGAAACAAATAGACTTAACTGCGATTTATAGAGGTAAAAAAAGCCAACAAGTTTGGATTAGAGAAGTTTCTAGGTTATGTTGCACAAGAATAAGTTCGAATTAACGAAGAGGACAAATTGCATAGGTTTTCTTCGATTAATAGAGGTTTTCTCATTGGACTTAGGCAGTACTTCTATTTATAGAGGTTTTCGAATTATAGAGAGTCAAATTATCAAGAGTTGACTGTATAGTCCATGTTCGATGTATTGCATGTAAAACCATACACATTTTGATGAAATTTGCTTCAAGGAGTCCACGCTCGCTACAGTGACAAATCTCGTTCCAGTGAACAGGCCCGGTTTTTATTAGTGCACTCTATCGAGCGTCTACTGTAGTTTTAACTTCGAATTACAGAGGTAAAAACAACGCCATCAAGTTCGAATTAGAGAGGTTTTAGGTTATGTTTGGACAAGAGTAGATTCGAATTAACGAAGGGGACAAATTGCACAGGTTTTCTTCGATTAATAGAGGTTTTCTAATGGGACTGACCCAGTACTTCTATTTATAGAGGTTTTCCAATTATGAGGGTTCGATTTATCGAGAGCTTACTGTACATACATGTGTACAATTGTGAAAGAAAATGGCTTCTGTGTTATTTTTATTTCGAATAAAATATTTGTTTTTATCTTGACTGGATTTTTAGCGGGATTTGTGTTTACAATTCTTTTCTGACTGGTTTTTTTTCAGTCAAATCTGACTGGAAGCACAATTTTAAAACGGTAACACTGATAGGCGCCTGTTAGACAACAAGAATGTACCTTAGCGGAGCAACGAAGTTCCGTGAGAGACTTAAAACTGCAGAGAAAAGGGTAAAATCCTTTTAACCCGCGAAGATTTTATCACGATAGACTTGAAAAAAAGATTGTTTACGACTAAACTACTTTTACAGTTCGGCTTACTAACGTTAGTTTTGTGTTTTCCATAAAATGTAACATTTAAAGTAAATGGAACCCAAAATAATTTAGTAAAATTATTCATAATAAACCATTGCCAAATTTGCTTGAAATGAAAAATTGCGCAAATTAGAATGAACAATCGCCCACGCGATTTTTTCGGCTATTGTTCATTTGGGAGTCTTGAGCGATTATTCGCAGCACCACCAGTGAGAGAATGCGAATGCATATATATGTATGTATATGTATATATTTTCGAAAGGAGAACTTTGTCAAAAAAATAAATAAAAAATAAAGGAAATGAAAAAGGAAAGTAATAAACACAACATTTCTTATTGTGCCAACTATTCTTAAGCGCAAAAAACATCTGTCGACATCTGAATCGAGAAGAAGGAATAGAATGAATCGAATCTTCCCCATCGCTTGTTCCTGTTGCTAAGAACATGAACCGCAAGCCGCGGGAACTGTGTCTATTACACGAGTGTTGCCATTGTGTGGTGAACAGCCACCGATGGGAAGAAAAGTTTACGCAGAAGTTTTGCCAGCGTAGAAGAACATCTCTTCAGAACTATGAGGAAGATACCATCTGTACCAGCGGATGTATGTGTTAAGACCTTTGAGTACTCCTTCAATTGTACGAGTGCGAAAACAAAGGCGGAGGCAAAGCACTACGAGTATCTAGCCGCGTGCAGTTCGCTGCAAAATGTGCAGCAAGCATATTGGCTTTGTCTAATGAGCTGGCAGCTGGAATGTCATTGTAAATGAGCGTTGGGATAGCGAATGCGCAGAATTTTAAATATTTTTGACAAGTGACTCATTTCTGCCAATTCTAACTTTGGGACACAGTAGAATTTCTTGCCTCAAGTTTTGATTATACTTGAATTGCACACGACGAATGAGGGCATTTCTGGTCATTTCTGGCATATTTGTATTTTTCCAGGTTCTACTCATTAGGGTCAGCCTTGTAAGACCGAAAACTTAACTCCGTCAACCTGATAGCCTCCTTACAGCTCGATTCATATCACGCATTTGCCTTTGGGTTGATATACTTCAGTCTGCTATGAATGAAGGTTTCCATGCCAAGGATGACTGTATTGGTAATCATATCCAGTTTGTAAAAATAATTGAACGGGAGTTGACTCTTGTCAGGGATCACTGTCATTTCACTAGAGCATTTAGAGGCTCTGCACATTCAGAGTGCAATTAACATTTTCATATACCAACATTTATCTCAGTCGTGCTACATAATTTCGGATTGTGACTGCCATCTTTTGTGGACAGTTTAGGAAAAATCGACGGCGACATAAAAATGTTTCCATTAAATCATATTGCAGATAATGCAATAATAACGTTTAGTTTACACTAAACTATACAGGCATGAACGTGATCAAAATATTTTCGTTTAATTGGTTAAAGCGTTTTGTATGGGGAAATCATGAATGTAGGCTTACTCAATTTCTGATCGGGCTTTAAGAGGTAAGCCTTAGAGCTTATGGTCTCTATAAGAAACACGTGGGTGGCTTCACGTACCTTCACGTGCCTTGACGTGTCTTCACCTGTCGTGTCGTGTCTTGACGTAATTTTACGTATCTTCAAGTGCATTGACATGTTTTCGACGCGTCTTGACGTCTCTTCTTCTTCTTCTTGACATGTCTAGACTTCTTCTTTTCTATATTTTCCCGTGCAGAAGAGGCAAATAGATCTAAGTTCATACAGCCATGAACGTGTTCAAAATGCTTTCATTTAATTGGTTAAATTGTTTTGTATGTGGAAATCATGTGTGTATGTTCACTTTGTTTTACCGGTCATAGCGGCAACGTGCACACATAATTTTTTTTTTCTTTTGTGCACATTTATGACACAGTACCTGTTTTATCTGCACCAGTCGGACGGGCTGGTGAGGCTAAGCTCAGGCGACTGTGGGGGGTCACAGGTGGCGGATATTGGACGGCCTACAGAAATGCAGGTTAGCTGCGAATACGAAATAAGCAGTCCCCGACCAAGAGCGGCAGAGGAGGAGTGCGTGGCTGAAAAGGTCAAGGAACCCCTACGAACTCTCCGTGACAAGACGAGTAACCATCCTCTTGCAGATATGTGCTTCCCACCTCATAAGGTGGCTACGAGGGATACAGCAAGAAGAAAATGGCGAGATCCGGACGTACCCGCCGCAACGTGAAACGCGCAGCTTCTAACCCCGGAAGGTAGGCTGCACATATACATGTACTACACTGTACTATAGCATACAGCTATAATAGTATCTATTATCAAACGAACGGTTCTATACGATGACTCTGTCATCAGTACTTTAGAGCATTAAGACCGAGTCCAGTAAGGTCTGAATTATGGCAGACTGGAAAAATGAATTGAAATGACTGCTATGAGGGCTGACGTCTGTAGTATTTTGTCACCTGAGTAAGCTGGAATGAAATCCGGTTGAAATGGCTTTCAGGCTAATGCTACAAGCGCACCCGTCCCGTAGATAGCCTAAGGGCAAAATCGGCGCCGACGAGAAAGCTCCAAGTGACAGCTGGTGTACCAGCAATTTCTATATCTGGACAAAGGAACCCGACGAGGTGTAAAAAACTATATTGAGCGTGGAACATAAGGTATGTCCAAAGAAATTTGATAAGTAGACCGGTTGCAACAATAAATAAATCATTATATGAATAATAAGGATTGTTTAATTACTTTAAACATCTGGAGAGATCTCCATCCAAGATAACATTAAACTTACAATGCAATAAAAAAGCTTAGCGAAGACAAGATCCACTTTAACATTCGAAGTCCGAAACATTTATTTTCGAATAATTTTTATTGCATACGCTTAGGCATAACCTTTTTACAGTAGAATCTAGAAAAATGGAGCAAAAAATTGAATATATTATGGAAACTTTGAAGAACATAAATACAGATATAAACAACAAATTTGAACAAACGAATAAAAACTAAATGAAAAGTTCGAAAAATTAGAGCTAGACTTCAATGGGAGAATAGAAAGAATCGAAAGAAAAGTAAACTTTTTAGAAATGGATAAAAAGAAGAGAAATATAATAATCCATAATTTCCCAGAAGAAGAGGCAAATGCAGAAGAATTAGAAGCAGCGGTAATGGAGTTAATAAACAGACATATAAAGGCAGCATTTTCAGAGAATGAAACTGATTTTCTCTACCGTCTTGCCCAACGCATTAGTAATAAAATCAGACCCTTATTATTAGGCGTTTTGTCTCTACGTAAAAAACAAATTATAATGGTAAATAAAAATAGACTAAAAGATTTAAACTGTCAGAAGATTTATCTGGTGAATGATCTACCAAAAGCCATTGCAGAAAAGAAGAAAAAATTACGCACGGTTGTCACGGAACTTAAAGAGAAAAACATAGATGCTAAAATTTCTAAAGGCGCAATATAGTATCAAACGAGGTCACTTTAGATCAAGAACAGATCCGAAAAATAATAAAAGAAAGTAGGAACAAAAACAAAAGAAACAGATCAGAGGACGGCGAAAAATGCTCTCCTGCATCCAGCAAGAAATTTGGAACCAACCGAAAATCAAATTTATGTCAGGGAATTCAAAGAAAATAATTCGAGAGCACTAACAAGACCCTAACACCTACTTCCATTTCGAAAGTTTTCAACGCTAATAAGATCAATGACTCAAGTACAATAGATAAAACAGCGGACTATTTGAATGCCAAGGAATAGCAGACACAGAGAACTAGTTGCATAATCAACAGGAAGACAGACAAGGCTAACTCGGAATATGAACAACATCAAATAAAAAGGATTACAAAAAATAAGGAAACTCCTCAACCCGGCTGATCACCGTGAGGAGTTATGATCAAAACCCCCCAAACCCAATAAACCCTGCAAAGGGCAATGGGATGAAAAGCGAAGGCATACATACATATATGCACATTTAATGTACTTACTCTGAAGGACGAACATCGACATATTGAACTCGAAAAAGCACTTGAAAAAATTAAGTGGGATATAGTTGGGCTGTCGGAGACTCGGTTTTATGGAGAAACATTAATTAATTAAAGACCTTTTCGGCTTTAAAGGAGAAACAAAGGGACTCTATGGGATCGGTTTCTTGATAGCAGACAAATGGAAATGAAAAATCGAAAAAATCAACTTCTATAACGAAAGAATAGCAGCATTACAAATAAAAGTAGCCAATACAAAATTCTCAATAATACAAGCCTATGCTCCAACAAAAACAGCACCGATAGAGGTTTTAGAAAATGTCTACATGGATACCGATCATGCTTACAATGAATATAAGACCGAATTTATGTGTGTTATGGGCGATTTCAACGCAAAAATAGGCATGAAAAGAGAAAATGAAGATTCTATAATGGGGAACTATGGCTACGGAGAAAGGAATGAAAAAGGTGAAAAACTAATCCTCTGGCTATGGCAACATAAACTTTGTGTGGGAAACTGTCTATTTCCGAAAAAATCAAAAAATAAATGGACTTGGAAGACGCATAATGGCTATGGAATAGTAAAAAATTAAATAGATTTTATTTTGGTGAATAAAAAGTCTATTCTTCAAAATGTATCGGTCATAAATAACTTTGCCTTTGTCAGTGACCATAGGCTTGTAAGAGGCACATTTAACATCAACCATAAGAGCAAAGCGTATCACAAGCAACTACCCAAAAGAAACATTCCAAAAGTGTTGGATGAAGAAAGTATACGGCTATATCTATAAAATCCCGAACAACACTGCAGCTGGGACGTTCTCGATAAATCTAACCTGCAGAAAGCATATGACCAACTTGAGTCAGGGATCCTTAATGCAGCAGAAAACACCATTGTAAAAAATCCAACAACAAAAATAGACAAACTCACTGAATCAACTATGAATCTCATCAAAGAAAGAGAAACATTACGGCAAAAATGCGAACTTTCAAGCACAGAAAGAATAAAACTTTACCAACTTAAAAAATATTGCAAGCAAGCGACAAAAAAAGATGTCCAGGATTATAACAACCGACTTGTGAAACAAATTATAGAAAACACCAAATCAATAAAAAACGTACATAAAGAGCTGAATATTGGAAAAGAATGGATAGTGAAGTTAACCAAAAACAAGAAAAACATGCAAAGTAGACAAGCAATAAATAATACAACCACTGAATTTTTTGAGTCACTTTACACTTCAAAACTAAGCTTGGTACAAACACAAAACGAAGCAGTTGATATAAATGAGCGTGATGAAGAAGTACCATCGTTTTTACCATGCGAAATAGAAGAATCAATAAAAGAACTGTTAAATAGAAAATGTTGCGGAAATGATGGAATAAAAGCTGAAATGCTTAAAATAGGAAGTGATAAATTAGTCTTCAGTCTCACCAACCTATTTAACTGGGTCTTAGATATAGAACAAATCCCAACTCGATGGAAAGAGTCTACTATTATCATTTTGCATAAAAAGAGAGACATAGCAAATATAAACAACTACCGACCCATTAGTTTAATATCGGTCATATATAAGGTTTTCGCAAAGTGCATCTTCCGAAGAATCTGTAAAACCTTAGACGAACAACAACCAAGAGAGCAGGCTGGCTTTCGCCAAGGTTTTAGCACTACGGACCACCTACAAACAGTCAACCAAATAATCGAACAGTGTAAAGAGCACCACCAGAGTTTAAGTTTGGCATCCATCGACTTTAACAAGGAATTCGATACAGTAGAGCACGTGGTAATATGGAAATCACTCAAAAATCAAGGCGTATGCAACAAGATAATCAGAATTATTAGAAATATATATACTAATGCAACTGCTAGGGTATCTTTAGAAAGTAAAGGAAGAATATTCAGTTTAAACCGAGGAGTTAGACAAGGTGATCCACTCTCATCCGCATTTTTCTCCGCGATTTTAGAAGATATTTTTAGATCAATAGACGGAGAATACCTTAATAATTTGAGATTTTCAGATGACATTGTGCTTGTAACAACAACAACAGAAGACATGAAGAAAATGGTACAGGATTTAGAAAAGGGATGCATCACGGCAGATCTTACAATAAAAAAAACAAATATTTGGCGCAACAGCTCTTTAAAGTGCCAGGGCCTAGCTTCTCGCAACCACTCATGTTGTGTGCGTTATATTTTTCACACGAATGGAAGGGACCTACAGTTTAATGCCGAATCCAAACGGCGATTTGAGAAGCTTTTTCGTGACAACAATACTCTCGGATGTTTGTCAGACGCTCGCGAGAGGTGGGACCGTGAAAAAACTTTTTGGTATTTTCTGGGATTCGAACTTGGAACCTCATGCGTAGTGATCCGACACACTAACCACTTACGCCACGGCGCAGATCTTACAATGAACACAGACAAAACGAAGTTAATGAGTCCAGGCAAAAAAGAAGAGATTATCGTAAATAATAAGCTCATAGAATATGTCGACGATTACATTTATCTAGGCCAAATAATCTCGATGGAAAATAGAGAAGAAAAAGAAATCGACCGATGAGTTTCAAACAGCTGGAAGCAGTTTTGGAAACATAAACATATTTTTGATTCGAAACTTAACATAAATTCGAAGAAATATCTCTTCGATGCAAATCTGTACAAAAACTGGCAATAACACAAAGGGCAATGGAAAGAATAATTTTAAATATATCCAGACGACACCGAGTTCGAAATAAATCAATTCGTAATATGACAAATTTCTCAGATGCGGTCATAAAGGCAAAACAACAAAAAGGGAACTGGGCTGGTCATGTAGCAAGACGGAGAGACAATCGATGGACTCAGAAGGCAACACAATGGATCCCTAGAGATGGAACACGAAAACCAGGAGGGCAGCTAAAATGTTGGAGAGATGTATTATGTATGAAAGCACTTATTGCTAAGTCCATTATTCTAATGTGCTAACTCTAGTTGCTAGTTTACATATCATTGTATTAAATATAATTAAAATAAATTCAGTCTCTTGTGAACCAGCAAAGCGAGCGTTTGTCCTAATTAAATACACAACATATTGGCGACGAGGGAAAATCCGTTTGAAATAGTTGTTCTTCGATGTCTGATTCGGAAAGCAGTAATTCTACGGTAGTTTCTGCAAAATTAAAAAAGTTAATTTTGGGGGCGCAATTGAGTTCTTCAATCCAATAGTGGGTGAGTTTGATATTTTTATGGAACGTTTCGAAAATCTGATGAAATTAAATGAAATCGCCAGTAAAGATGATACGAAATCCTACATGCTGAGTCTAGGGGGAAAAGACCTCTACAAAATAATAAGAAACGTATCCAGACCAGAGAGTATCACAACGGTGGAATATGACGACTTAATAAAAAAAACTTAAGGAGCATTTCAATCCGCAGAGAAATATAACGGCAGAACGCTATAAATTTGGGAGCAGACATCAACGACAAGGAGAATCGATAAGCGATTATGTGATCATTTTAAAAGAGTTAGCCGACCACTGTAACTTCGTTGGTTTCTTGGAGGATGCTCAACGAGATCAATTCGTTTTGGGAATACGGGATAACCGTGTGCGAGCCAAACTGTTAGAAAAGTTGAAACTTACTTTTGAAGAAGCGGTGGATATGGCTAACGGAGACGAAATGGCAAAAAATCAGATGAGAGTCGTGCAACCAGGAGCAAGTATTGATGGTGGAATGAACACGTTAAGACGTTACAGCCGAAGAAGTGAATCGGTATCAAGGTTCCAGGATCAGGAGACTCGAAAGAATAAAAAAGATGGTAGCCGTGGAAAGACAAAGCAGTGTAATTTCAACAGCGTGAATAAGGACTTACAATTTTACTATTGTAAAAAGTTTGGCCATATACGGAGAAATTGTTACCAGCTTCAACACCAGATCGGTAGATCCAGGGTAAATTTAGTCGACGACACGGAAGAAAGCGAAGCTGATATCAATTCGGAAGATGGTGCCTGGTTGGGTAGACTAAACTACGTCAATGAAGCGGTATCGGGAACACTGAAGGTTAAGCTGCTAATAAATGATAAGTATCTTATTTTCGAGGTAGACACAGGCGCATGTACCACTGTTATTTCTGAAATAGATTATAATTGCATGTTTTAGAACATCAAACTAAATAAAGTTTCTAAATCCTTAGAAGTAGTGACTGGTGGACGCGTGGTGGTATTGGGAAGCTTAGAGGTTATGGTGAAATCAAAGTTATGGGAAAATCCGATGAAGTTGCAGATGGTCGTTATACAAAGCAAAAAGAAATTTGTACCATTGCTTGGTCGTAGTTGGTTGGATCGTCTATATCCAAACTGGAAACAATTTTTTGAGTCGGGTAAGATGATCGATAATAAGAATGTATTTAAAATATCTGATGTTGAGAATGTGTGTAATATGCCCACTTATAATTTTTCATCTAAAATTGAGGTTATAAACGAATTAAAGAGTGAATTCGCGACTGTCTTTGACAAACATTTTGAAAATCCGATTGTGGGCTTCGAGGCTCATGTTATTTTGACAGATGATGCAAAGCCAGTTGTATACAAAGCTTATTCTGTTCCTTTCGGATTAAGAGCAAAATATTATGCAGAACTAGAAAGACTTATAAGTGTGGGTATTTTGGAAAAGTAAGGCACAGTGAATGGGCAAGTCCTATAGTGGGTGTTGCAAAAAGGAACGGGGACATCCGGTTATGCATGGACTGTAAAGTCTCGATCAATAAATATATGAAAACGGAGCACTATCCGTTGCCTCTTCCAGAGGATATATTTTCTTCAATCGCTGGATATACGTGCTTTACAATATTAGATCTAACGGGAGCATTCCAGCAGTTAAAGCTCGCGGAATGGTGTAAAAAGTATTTCATAGTTAATACTCCAATAGGACTATTAAGGTTTACCAGATTAGTTGTTGGCGCCAAGGCTTCTAGCTCTATTTTTCAGAGTGTTATAGACAAGATTTTAGAGGGTCTCGACTTTGCAGCAGGATACATTGATGATATTTTGATTAAGGGCAAAGATTTTTCAGATTGTGTTAAGAATACCGAAGTTGTTTCACGAAGATTGCAAGAACACAATGTGAAAGTGAATTTAGAAAAATGCAAATTTTTTGATAGCAGAGTAGAATATTTAGGATTTATAATTTGTGCTGAAGGACGCCAGCCTTGTAGCAAAAAGGTTGAAGCTATTTTAGAGGCATCAAGGCCTAAGGATATTTCACAACTCCGCTCATATTTAGGGCTAGTAAACTATTATACGAACTTTCTACCAAATCTTTCTTCGGAGGTTTACATATCGTACAATTTACAAATTTATATTTAAGAATATAATTAAAATAAATTCAGTCTCTTGTGAACCAGCAAAGCGAGCGTTTGCCCTAATTAAATACACAACAAGATGATATCTCAAAAATTAGCTCTACATGGGAAAGAATAGCCAACGACAAAAAGTCATGGAAAACATTGGGGGAGGCTTATATCCAATTATGAAAAAATTTACGTCAAATTAGTTTTTATAAAATTCAAAATTCTTAATCGAAGTAAATTTAAATTTTTTTTTTAACTATTTAAATGAATTTATGAATTTTATATACATATGTGCAATAGAATTTAGATATTAAACCACAAAATAAAATTTTGTAACATAGAAAAATCGATTAATAAAGCTTATAATAATAATAATGTAACATTCCTGTTTAGCACTGATCAGGCTGTGAACACAAGACCCCATAAGGGCTTGTGCCAACCCTTGCATGGTCTCACTGCTTGCATAGACAACCATGGGATCATATGGTGACTACAAATTCGAGCATTGATAACGACTTTGAGTGGGGACCCAATTGAAATGAACACAAACCAAACAAACCAAACAAACAAAGGAAGCGACGGTAGTAACAAGGAGAAGGTAGTGAACCCCTTTTCGACGAGTTCCAAGATGCCGAGGTCACTAGGTGGCCAAGCGGGAACACCACAGAGGAGCATGGAAGGACGCATGTCGCCCACAAGAAAAGAGACAACGGCTAAACTGGCTGCCCAGACACCGGTTCCGCCAGTAGCCACAACCCAAGTTGGAGAGGCAGCGGGGACTACAGGAATGAGGGAAGGAGACACCACCAAAACTCCACTAGAGGTACGAAAGAACCCCATGACTGCTGGAGGAATATGGAAGGCCAGCAGGAACGGAGAAGGTAGAAATGTCCTGGAGAAACTAGGCCGAAAAATAACTGACCTGCAGGATGCAATGCCACATTAGCCAAGCCATGAAGGACCTCATGAAAAACATCTCAGCACTTCACAAGAGAGCGATGACGGCAGAAACCTTTTGCAAAGAAAGGAACGCAGACCAGGCTAATAAAAGCGCACAATCATCCCGAGCGCTCAAACCAGTCGAGGGAAATACAAAGCGACCCCGCGAAATAGAAGAGCAACTGCCAACCCCGAAAAAAGGAAAGCGGCCAATATTAGAAGAAGGTGTAGAAACCACACCGATACAAACACAGGAATGGAAGAGGACCAAAAATAAAAAAACAAAAAAGAAGATAAAGCTACATCGTCCTAAACACTGGAGCGGAAGTAGGTGCTTAAAAGAGCAAGAAGCCAACCAAAGGCCAAACATAAAGAAGATGATGGAAAAAAGCAGACCAAAGGGAAAACGTAGAAAGAACCCAAAAAGATCCGAAGAAAACCCAAAGGCCGGATCCTATTGTGGTGGCAAATATTGGGGAAACGTCATACGCGATCATGCTGAAAATGATGAAAGCGAAGCCGGAATTAAAAGAACTCGGCAAAAACGTTAATAGAATCAGGAAGACAGCTAAAGGTGAACTGGTCTTAGAGCAAAAAAGGAAAAATTATGGACAAACCGAAAAGTTTAAAGAAAATATGACCAGAATCCTTCAATGCGAAGCCAAGGTCAAAGCGCTATACGACCAAGTAATAATAGAGTGTCGCGACCAAGATGAGGTAACAACTGCGGAAGAAATCTGTAAGGCCATAACAGAGCAGTTCCCATCGACAATGAGCATCACGCAGAACGCAGTTAAGTCCGTACGGATGACAAGACGAGGAATACAAATCGCCCTTATTAACCTCCCCGTGAGTGAAGCGAGCAAGATGATCGCCACGGAACATATGGTATGCGGGTAGGGTGGGTCCGATGCAGAATACGAGAACATCTAGCCCCAACATAGTGCTACAGGTGCCTTGGGTACGTACATGTCGCTAGGCAATGCAAAAATAAAACAGACCGCACAGGAACGTGTCTTCGATGTGGAGGGAAAGGGCATGAAGCGAAAGAATGCACGGAAAAACCAAGGTGCGCCATATGTGACCTAGGATACAAAAGCGGAACTGATTGCTCCACTGGCAGTTTCAGATGCGCAGCGTACAAAAGCGCAATACGAGAAATCATGATGAAATTATGAAGTGCATCCAAATAAAGCTGAACCACTACGAAGCCGCCCAGGATCTACTAGCACAAACGGCGAAAGAACAAAAGGCAGATGTAATCCTCATCTGCGAACAGTATAAAACCCAACGTGATAACGGAAGATGGGTAGAAGATGGGAATAATAAGGCAGCAATATGGACATGCGGAAGCTATCCCTTTGAAAGCTTGGACTCCAGGCACCGGCAAAACTTTGTATACGCCAAAATAAAAGGAATCCATTTCTTCAGCTGCTATGCACCACCGAGCCTGAGCATGGAGAAGTACGAACAGATGCTGGACAGCCTTCTAGCCGAGGTCAGAGGAAAAACACCAACCATTATAGCTGGAGACTTTAATGCATGGGCAGTCGAGTGGAATAGGACCATGACAAATAGAAGAGGCGAAGCACTGCTAGAAGCATTTTCCAGCCTCGATCTAGTGCTATTAAACCGAGGCGACAAGCACACATTCGACAACGGCAGAACGAGCTCCTTCATCGACCTGACGTTCGCCAGCAGAGCCTTAGCAAGGGGGATGAAATGGCAAGTCTCAGACCTGTACACAAACAGCGACCACCGGGCCATCATATCCGAAACGGAAGAGCAACACCGATCACAACACCGCAAACCTAGTCCAAAAGTACAAAAGCTGGGCTGGAAAACAAAAGACGTAGATACCGAAATGCTGGATTACATGATAAACGACATGGACGTAGCAAGAGGCGACGCAGCCATGCCACGGAAGGGAAATGAAAATGGAAGAACACCTGTGTACTGGTGGAATGACGACATCGCCAACATGCGAGCAGAATGTCACAGAATGTGGAGGTCCCAGCAGAGAGCCCGAGGTAGAGGCACACAGGATTATTAGGTACTGAGAGAACAATTTCAGAGGAAGAGATCACAACTCCGAAAGCTGATAAAAAAGAGCAAAGGCGAATGCTTCCAGGGACTCAGAGAGGAGCTACAAGGCAATCTATGGGGAGGCGCGTACCAAATAGTCATGAAAAAATTAAAGAATGGCACAGCAGCTGCACCGATTTGGCCCGAACTTCGTGCTAAAAGGAGCCATTCAAGCAAAGCCAGAGATCTTCACGCGCCTTTATACGACATGCCTAATGGAAGGCAATTTCCCACTTCAGTGGAAAACACAACGGTTAGTCTTCATTCCAAAAGAGAATAAACCACCTGAGCAACCGTCGTCGTACAGGCCGTTGTGCATACTTGATACACTGGGGAAAGTGTTAGAAAAAGTAATACGTACAAGGCTAGAGCCATACACTGATGGAGACTCAGGGCTGTCTACTCGGCAGAACGGCTTTCGAAAGAAATAATGCACCATAGGGGCGATAAGGGCAGTGTGCGACATTGCATGCGAAGCTATCGCGGGACAAAGATGGCTAGGCGGGAGCAAGCAGTATTACGCCGTCGTAACACTCGACGTCAAAAACGCATTCAACTCAGCCAGCTGGAGCTGTATAGTTAGAGCGCTAAGCAACCTGCGTATACCTAACTACCTGCTGAGAATAATACGCAGCTACTTTAGTGAGAGAACTCTTCATTATGACACGGAAGAGGGGCATAAGAAGTGCACAATTATGATAGGAGTCCCACAAGGGTCAATACTGAGCCAGGCTCTGTGGAATATAATGTATGATAGCATACTAAGAAGGCAAAGACCGAGCGGAGTAGAAATTATTGGCTATGCTGATGACATTGCAGTAATCGTCGTAGCAAAAACGCCAGAACAAGTGTCCGAAAACTGCATCCAAAAAATAAGGAACGTGAGGGCATGGCTACAGGCATCAGGTCTAGAACTGCCAGTGGCAGATCGCAAGGAAGAAGCAGTGCTAATAAATAGCAGAACAATGGTGGAACACCGTACTATACAGGTCAGTGAGCAAACCATCGAGTCACGTCCACACATCAAGTACCTGGGAGTGCTGCTGGACCACAGGCTAAATTTCAAAGAGTACCTAATGTACGCAGGCGAGAGAGCCCCCAGGGCAGTAGCGGCATTGTCCAGATTAATGCCAAACGTTGGAGGACCCAGGCAGCCAATTAGAAACCTGCTAGCAGCGGTAAGCAAGTCGATCTATATGTACGCGTCTCCCATATGGGCACAAGCGACGTACCGGATAACGTACATGAGACGGATGAACTCGGCCCATAGAATCGCATCGTTGAGAGTGTGTTGTGCCTTACGGACGGTGTCCGCGGAGGCTATTAGTGTAATCTCTGGTCGAATGCCAATCGATTTGGAAATAAAAAAGTCCGCGGCAACCATCGAGACTATACAAGAAGAATGGCAACAGAGATGGAACACCACACCAAAAGGAAGATGGAACCATATGCTGATCCCCAACGTAGAGGAATGGATCAGCAGAAAACACGGAGAAGTAAACTTCTACATAACACAGTTCCTATCAGGGCACGGATGCTTTTGAGAAAATCTCTACAAATACAAACATGTAGATGACCCATACTGCCCGCACTGCGAAAGAAAAATCCAGAGCACGGAACATGTTTTAATGGAATGTTGGATACATAGGATGGCCAAAAACACACTACAGAGAGAAACTGGCAGCCAAGTGACTCCAAAAGGACTTATAAAATTCATGCTGACGACGAGAAGCCTGGAACACAGCAAATGAGATCATCACCAGCATGATGCAACAACTACGTCTGGAAGAACGAGCAGCGGCTAGAAATGAGGATCGTACAAACACTGGAAGGTAGACAGAGTTACACATAAACGCTCAAATATACAATGTAACGCAAGTGACATGTTAAAGACACATAATAAGAAGTGAACTCACTCAGTAACAGAAATTTGAATGTGCAAATTGAGCTGCTGCAGAGCAGCAGAAGCATAAGAAGCAGCAATAGCTCATGCGTGATGAATAGCATGACATGCTTATCAGCCCCGCGAAGTAATACCTAACGGCAGTCCCGCGGGGAGAGGGGTGGAAGTGTGCAGGGTGTGGATTAGTACGTAGGCGCATTCCTGGCATCGATTATTCGGGTTTATAAATCGCGCATGCTAATAGCCCGGGCTACTAGTATCTTTAGAAGATTGCCACACCCCTTGGCGCAACCAATAAAAAAAAACTATTTTATCTGTGTTCGGTCATTATACAGCAACCATTCTCTTACCGGGAGCGACGTGTGCTTTGGGTCATTGTCTTGTAAGAATACAAAATTGCTCACAAGACCCAGTTTAAGGGCACTTGAATGTAAGTTTTCTTTCAGTATATTCAAGTACCCATATTTATCCATCTTCTTCTTTCTTCTTCCTTTTATCAGCGAGGCTATGATCCGAAAACAAGGGATCACAACCCTCCCACTTCACCGCATTTCTACTGATCCGCATGTGGGGTTCGCCTGACCCATATTTATCCATCCTGCAATCTATAAATACTAGATTCACAATGCCGGAAAAGGCCATACATCCCCATACCATTACATGGCCACCGCCGTGCTTCACAGTAGGTGTTCGATTTTCTGGATGCATCTCACTACTTGGCTTTCTCCATACAATGCGGCGGCCTTCTGAGCCAAAGATGTTAAATTTACTCTCGTCAGTAAATATAACGCGATCCCATAACAAATTATCCTTCTCCAAATGCTCAATAGCATATTCCAATCTAACTTTTTTATTATATTTTCGAACCAATGGCTTTTTCCGGCTTACACGAGCATAAATCCATTTATATTAAGCACGTTTGTAACGGTTTGAGCACACACACTAATTTCTTCGGTCAAGACTCCAATCCCCATTTAATATGCACAACATTCTTTCAAAGGTAAGAATTTGATTACTGTGAAACAACTTCTTCAAAATGCGTTGCTTATTTTAAAGGAGGTTTAGTGTAAATGTTTGGGCTGGATTAATAGGAAACACTTTAGTAAGCCCGCACGTTCTTCCACGAAGAGTTAATTCCCATTACTACCTGGAATTTCTTGGAGAACGATTGCCGGTGCTTCTTGAAGATGTTCCTCTTGTTCAGAGAAGGGCGATATTCTTTCAATAAGATGGAACACCTTGTCACAGTAGCAGCGGAGTAACTTCGTTCCTCGGGGGCAAGGTTCCAGACAAAGGAACCAGAGGAATTGAGCTGCTTAGCAGCCTTTCCTAAGACCGTCCATACGTGGTGAAGAGCCACATCCTACTCGAGGTGTCCCTGTTGTATACTGAATATGGGGGATCTAAAGAGGAAAACTTGATAAAACTCGTAATCCCAGGTGTATAACTACCGTGCCCATGGGATGAATGGCACTACGTTAGTGTGTCTTCTAACGGTAAACACCAGTTTATTGGGCACCTCTGGTTTCATCATAAGTCCCCGCCGTTGGCATGCGGGGCTCTGCATTCGGTGTATTTCTTTCCCTAGCTTCTCGTGGGAACAAAACCTAAAAGCAAGATGCTGCTCTAAACGCATCCACACCAATGGACATTGGTCTCCCAGAAGACCTCTCCTCAAACGCTAGCGCGGAAGAGGGCGTTCTAACTATCGGTCAAATTGAAGAAGCGGCCCTTCTACTCGAAACCGCCCCACCTCTGTAGGCTGATCCTCAGCCCTCCACCTCAAAAACTTCACTAGAACGACTTAGCGGAGCGGGCCGCAAACGCTTGAAATGGCTCCTCTTCAAAGGCGTATCTCCTGAGGAAGCCAGAGAGAAAGCCAAAATCCCCTGCGGCCGCAAAAGAGACCGTTGTAATTCTTCTCCTCTAGCTTCGGAGCCAAAAAAGACAAAAACTGCACCCTATGCAAGAGCAACAGATGTGGCTCCCACATCTATCAAGCCTGCTCCTATTGCGCTACTTTAAGAAAGCTCTGGGCGTTTTCAAGATAGGGATCATCGACTCCAACATTCCAGAAACCCTGCTTAACAACGAGCAAATGACTTCCATCCAAGACTCCATCTTTGAGCGCATTATCAGCCTCACGGACGAGAAAGTGGAACCCAAATTCCGCGGTACATCTTTCCGTCCAGGATGGCTAGTCCTAAATTGCGAAGAACGGTCTACGGCAGAATGGGTCAAAGGCATTGTCCCTAGTTTCATTTTATGGGAGGGTGCCTCACTGAAAGCTCTTGATGAGGATAACATTCCTCGGGAAAAAATTTTAGTGGTACACTTTCCAGCAAACCCTTCATTCGGAAACAAGAAGGTCCTGAGGGCTGTTTCTGCCCAAAATTCAGATCTTCTCGCTTTTGAATGACGGGTCTTAAAACGTGAGGACAAGGGCAACTTTGCCATACTGACCCTCTCCATAGACCACAAATCCATGGATTGCTTGAAAAGGCTACATTTCAAAATAGACTTTCGTTTCGGAGAAGTTACTCTTCGAACAAAGCAATTCATCGGCAAAGACTCTGCACCCGTTACCAGGGCTGCCATTTTAATAAGTAACAGAATCAACCTTCTTCCTATCCCACAGTTTGTAGCCATTTCAATGGATATAACTACCAGCAGAGGACGGCAAACCATCATCATCACCTCAGGATACTTTGCTGACGTCCAAACTCCAGCTCCACTTGACGAACTGTTTAGATACGGTAAGAAAACTGGACAGCAGATCGTGTTAGGCTGCGACGCGAACGCCCATCACACGATCTGGGGCAGTTCCAATATCAACAAAAGAGGTGAGTGCCTTCTTAATTTCCTTATTGGTTTAAATATTGATATTTTAAATAGAGGAAATTAACCTACTTTTCTCAACTCCATCAGACAAGAGGTTCTGGATCTTACCCTATCCAGTTCCTCTATGTCCGATCTCATTACCAATTCGCATGTCTCTAAGGAGCTCTTGTTGTCTGACCATATGCACATTAGGTTTGACATCGAAACTACTCGTGACCCAATCACCCCTAGCAGGTCTCGTAAACGCACCAATTGGATTCTCTATGCAGAAATCATTAGGGGCGAATTTATTCCTTCCGGTTCAAATACAGACTCTTCTCATTCTCTTGAAGAAGAAGCCTCAAAACTTAGCTCTCACATCACCACCGCATTTGAAGCCAGCTGCTATCCCAAAAGCAGAATTAACTTCCGCGATGTACCATGGTGGAACAATGAGCTCGACACCCTCAAAAGAAAGGTTAGAAGGCTATTTAATAAAGCCAAAGCCACCAACTCATGGAGCGAATATAAGATAGTCCCCACAACTTACAACTCAGTTATTAGGAGATCAAAAAGACATACATGGAGATCTTTCTGTGAAAGCATAAATGATCTCCCTCTAGCTGTTAGGGTCCAGAAAACCCTATCCAAGAACCACAGCAACGGTATTGGTCTCCTACAAAAACCTGACGGCAGTTTTACACAGGGATACTACGAAACATTAGGTCTTCTTCTGCAGACCCACTTCCCTGACTCACTAACCCTCACACATCTCTTCTGCACAGTAAACATACCTAACCGCAGCTACTGGGACTGTCCTCAAATCCCCCAATCAAGATCTCAAATCAATTGGTACACTCATGGTTCAAAAATGTGAAATGGGGTTGGAGCTGGTATCTTTGGCCCCAACTACAAACTCTTTACACCACTAGGTCAATCCACTACTATCTTCCAAGCAGAGGTCTATGCCATCGAGCTCTGTGCCAGAGAATGCATTAGACGAAACCTACGAAGATCACATATTAATATAATGTCAGATAGCCAAGCAGCTCTCAAGGCTCTCACGTCCTTTGACTATAAGTCTAAACTGGTTTGGAATTGTCTCCAGACTCTTTTGCAGTTTGCTGCACACAATAATATCACACTAATGTGGGTCCCCGATCACAAAGGCATCCCTTGTAATGAAGCGGCTGATAAGCTTGCCAAACTAGGTGCCCAAACTCCTTATATTGGACCTGAACCCTTCTGCGGTTTACCCACCACCCAGATTAAAATAGAGCTACTCCGCTGGGAATGCGAACAAATGCTCTCTCACTGGAATGCTCAACCCGGCCTAAGGCATCCCAAGAAATTTATTAACTTCTCAAAAAATAGAACTATAGACATTCTATCAATGAGCAAACAGAATGCTAAAATCCTTACCGGATTCCTAACTGGACATTGCTCTCTCAACTACCATCTCAAGAAAATAAGCCGTGTTCAATCGGAAACGTGCCATCTCTGTCTTGAAGACACCGAAACAGCCCTCCCCATCACCGAGCGATTTTGTTTCTCCGTAACTGTAGGTGTGAGCCTGACAAAGCAATCAGCGCGATTGACGTCGTAAGTAAAGCTCAATGCAGATTACGTTTTGTTTGGTAATACATACATTTCTTCAATCCTTCATTTCCGATTATTAGTGAATATAATATGAGGGACATATGTATGTTAAGATTTTTTTTGTCGAAGATGGCGTATACATAAGTCCACAATACATAAACAGTGCAATATGTTAGGGGGGGCATGCTGCCCCCCTGCAACCCCCCTGCTTGGTGTCACTGTTGGATTTGAGGTGGGTGCGAGAATGCGTGTACGCAAAGTTTCTTTATGTCCATGTTTCGCACCCAACCTCGCACCCGCCTCAAATCCAACAGGGACCCCAAGCAGGGGGTTGCAGGGGGCAGCATGCCCCCGCATACATATTGTACTGTTTATGCATTGTGGACTTATGTATGCCCCATCTTATTTGGCCCTTATTTTCCTTGAGAGGTTTGTAGGTGGGACTTAAGACTCAACATTTTATGTTGGGAATTGGGATCAATTGCGAAAGCTTGTGTGAACAGTACTGCGAAGGCATAGGTAGCACTGGCTGGAAAAATTGTTCGCTCTGTTGATGACGATTTGTCTATCACATCGGTTGTAGGGGAAAAAAATACTCAGTAGCAAAGGCAAAAAATAACAAAAATTTCTTCTTCTGGACACCGCCCTGGAGCTTCTTTGAAGCATAAACAACTGAGCTTCAAACCACTACACCAAACCTTTCCTCTCTCTCTCTCTATCTATGCTTTCTAACACCCGCACTGTGTGTAAACATATAAAGGGTATTGATAGCCCCTTGAGTGCTCTAGTTACATTATGTTTTCCACACCTTACTGCACATCTACAACACAATGTGTACATACATAAAACTGCTTGGCAACAGCAACTCCAGTATCATCAACAGCAGCAGCCATGCTTTATTTTTCTTATTTACTTCTGTTATGATCTACTGCATATGTTCTGTTAACTTGAAGTCTTATTATTAGTTTCATTATGTTAATAAGTTAGTCTTAAGTTAGATTTAATAAAGTCAAGTTCGTCCTAAAGAAGAGTGTTTTGTTTCTGTATTTTCTAGTATTTTTTTTTTATGTTTGTCAATTCTTTGTTTTATTACTAAATAAATCGATTTTAAAACAATTTTTTTTGGATGTGTTTAATCCAGTGAAAGAAGAATAAATATTCGAGTGAATATCAAAGTAATTATCACAATCAAAGTGAACAAAAAGTAGCTTTTCTTTATCTAATGAAGACAGAAATAATATATAAAAAAAGTTTTAGGGAATATCGAATACTGTGTGCAAAAGTATACAGCCTTTATATACAAAAATGTGTACTGCGTACATATTAATACTTCGTCTAGCATTACTAAAGTGAAAAGTAATAAAGTAGCTCAGCTTTTGCTAGCGAAAGAAAAAAAGAAAATTCGAGTGAATATCAGAGTGTGTGTAAGACTAAAACAGCTTTGTATATTCATATTTGTGGTACAAGACTACTCGTATGTACAGTGGAACAATAATATTTATTAAAATAAATGTGATTAAATCTGTCAAAAATCTGTACAGTGAGCTAATTTATCAAAATATAAGTATATACGAGTATGTATATAAAAAACATCCGAACACATTCTTTGCGAATGCCCGGCACTACACTGTTTAAGGAAACGTATTCTCCACAAGGAGATACTTACTTCAGTGGAACTGAAATTATCTAGTGGAGATGGGAAATGTGCATCTTTTGAATGAGGCGGCTCACCGGATCTCTCTCTTTTCAAAGATCCGGATCTTTAAATCGGCTCAAAAGATCTAAACGGATCTTTTGTTCTGTACGCTCTCAACGTATCAGAAATCCATATCGATACATTGGTACATACACTCCATTTCATAACTATATCACCACCCCTGTATTTGAATTTTTTTAAGATTAAAATGGTTTTTTTTGCAAGTAACTATTTTCACCCGAAACAGTAATGAAAACGTAATCTATTCTGTAAAAAGTCGAGAAGTTCCGTTATCCTTTCTTAGAGAAAAGACAAGAAAACTGTTTTTTGAATTTTTCATAACTATATCACCACGAGCTGCACATGCGTGATGTCAATAGTTTGAGTTAAAGTTTTTCTCCAAATCCGTTTAACGGTTAAAATAAGAAGTTTTTCGAGTTTTTTCTAACAAAATGCCGCGCGGAAAATATTTATCGGAGGAAGAAAAAGGTAAAATCATTGCTTACCATGATCAAGGGCTGTCTTTACGTAAAATTGGTAAAAAAAATCGGACGTGATCACGTAACGGCTTCAATTTTTTTGAAAAACCTAGACTCTTATGGTTCTAAGAAAACTGGTGCTCCGAAAAGAAAGTTATCCTTACGACAAGAGCGTTGCATTGTGAAGGCAACAAGCAATGCAACAAAGATCTTAAAACAGTTCAAGAATGAACTTAATTTAAATGTGTTCTGTTCAACCATTTACCGAGTTATCAAGAACTGTACGTACCTGAAAATCCAAAAAATTAGGGCTGTATCGCGGTTGACAATGCGTCATAAGGCTGTTCGCCGAGAATTCGCTCGAAAAAACATGAACCGTGACTGGAGCAAGGTAATCAAAAACGTGTTCCCTTTCTACTCTGCATATGCTTATTATTGCTGCTTTTTTAAGCAAAGGTAATTTTTTCTGACAAAAAGAAATTCAACCTTGACGGTCTAGATGGTTTTCAATACTACTGGAGAGATCTGCGAAAAGATCCAGTGCACTTTTCAAGAAGAAATTTTGGCGGCGCAAGTCTGATGGTCTGGGGTGGATTTTCTTTAGCTGAAACATTACCATTAGGCTTCCCATCCACTAGGATGAATAGTGACGAATTCATTGGCGTCATTAAAGCACAACTTTTGCCATTTTTGGTAAATAATCAAGACACGGAATGGCTTTTCCAGCAGGACAACGCCGCTATTCCCACCAGCAGAGCAAGCAAATCGTGGTTTAATCGACATGAGATCAATGTTCTTGAATGGCCTGCTTGCTCATCAGATCAAAACCGGATTGAAAATCTTTGGGGCATACTGGTGCGAAAGGTTTACGCCAATAACAGGCAGTTTAACAGCGTGGCCGACCTAAAAGCAGCAATAAATACTTCTGGGCCACAATTCCGCAGGATATGTTAAAAAACTTAATCAACAGTATGCCAAATAGGATTTTCTCTTTAGTGCAAAAGAAAGGAGATCCCACCAATTACTGATCATTTAAGAATTATGTGTTTTCAAAGTGTAATAAATTTGTATGCAATTAAAACTGAAGTGGTGATATAGTTATGAAAAATGCAAAAAACAGTTTTCTTGTCTTTTTTCTCAGAAAGGATAACGGAACTTTTCGACTTTTTACAGAATTGTTTACGTTTTCATTACTCTTTCGGGTAAAAATAGTAACTTGCAAAAAAAAAGATTTTAATCTTAAAAAAAATTCAAATACAGGGGTGGTGATATAGTTATGAAATGGAGTGTAGTGCCAACGCAACACAACCCAGTGGGAAAAATAGTAAGCGCTTCCAGAGGATGCAGTGTGTAAGCGCTTACTTTTCATACCCAGCGGGAAAAATAGTAAGCGCTTACAGAGGATGCAGTGTAAGCACTTACTCTTCATAACCGGAGGTAGATGCTTGTATTGAATTTGTATTGAATGTTTACGAAGCAATCCCTTAAGAAGCTCATAGAAAGCATTTTCATATTTGTTCCTTATGAATTACGTTCTGCCGATATGAGCTCATACCTGAAGCGATTTTTTGTAAAGAATTTATCTGAATAGATCAATGATGTTCTAATGAAAACTATTTTTTTTTTTTGTTTTAACTTTTAATTATATCTTCTTATAAATAAATAAATTTAAAATTATTACATCTGCCTTCTTCTGAAGCGTTTAAGAAGCACTTCGAACTGATCTGGGAATAAGTGCTTACTTCTGCCTTCTCATAAAGCGCTGAAGCAGAGCTTCATAGTAAACTCTCCGTAAATGCTTACGTCTGCGGACATCATATAGTAAAAAGGAAAGGAAGGACACCTGCATGTTTTTCCACATACATTTACTACATTCGGTTGTAAATCGATTTCAGCTGTCGGTAGCATTTTTTTTAAAGTGTTTTGCAAATCGGGTGGCTTCAAAAAATAGTGAATTATTTTGAATAATTTTAATAGGTAAGTCTTATTTAATGTACTTTGTATTTATAAAATTTGATGAGTATGGTCGACCTATTTTCTTGAGTTTACATTTAGCCCAGAAAATATTTTGATCGGTTTTGGGGTAAATGTAAAGATAACTTTTGGATAAAATGTGTGTTTTATTGTAAAAATTATTTTGTATAATTAATTTTCAGTTGCTAATATGACTCGCAAATATATTTTTAAAAAATCACTGCCGTTATACTCATTAGATGATGTTGTTTTTTTTATTTCCCGAATTTCATATTACATCTGTCTTAACGACACCTAGTAACTGTTATAAGAGATATACGCGGGACATACTTTGAATCTTGAGGCAATTGCCTTAACAGATTCTTGTTGAACGATGTACGAGTATGTATGTACAATAATTCTTTTTTTTTTTCAATAATGATTTGTATTTGTATACTTTACAAATTAAAAGGTTAATTAATTACTTATCTTTTCTTTATTTATACTTATAAATATCGAAGATTTACCGGTTTTTGGTTTTTTTGGTCGTCTTCTTGCATTTGTTTCTCCTACTGGTAATCTTGGTATTTGATAATTTGTGTGGTACAAAGCGCGATTTGATGTTGTCTACTTTTTATTTTTATTTCGTCTTTTACGGAGAGAATGTTGAGATCACGTTGTAAGTCTTCATTTGTTATGTACCATGGTGCATTTACTATAGTTCGAAGAATTTTTGCTTGTAGTCTTTGAATAATGTTAATATTAGTCATACAGGCAGTTCCCCAGATTTCAATTCCATAGGTCCATATTGGTTTTATTATTGCTTTATAGATTAATGCCGGTAATTATCAAGCGCTCTTAAATCAATTTTAAGTTTATGTAGCTCTTAGTTTTAAATTTTTGCTACGTATTCACCAAGCACTAATAAGTTTTTGTCCATGCTAATTCGAATATGCGAAAAATTAATTTTCGGATTTCCAAACGAGTTCTAAAATGAGTTTCCGAACTCTCTTTCGAACTGGAAGAAATGTCAAAGAAAAAGAAATCATTGTATTTTCCTGATTTTAGTCAGAATTAATCAAGGCACATTTTATTTTTTATTTGGTTGGCAGTTCTTTTGACGGAAATGCTGAAGGCATTAAATTCGTCGGCCTATAGGTATATGAAGGTCTTAGTTTAAGATTGGTGGGTGAATACCGGCCTAAGAGTTTATTTTCTCTTGATAACCTTGAGTTCTTCCCTAAGAGCCAGTAAAGTTGTCTGAATTTGTTATTTATTTGGGTTCGTTTATAGATTACATGCGGTTTCCAAGTAAATTTTTTATTTATTAGTATACCCAAGTACTTACCTTCATTGCCAAGAAGAATTCGTTTATTGTTTAAATTGATGATCTCTGGATTATAATTCCTTTCTGTAGTGTATACAACTTGTACTGTTTTGTCCTCGTTTATCTTGATTCCTCATTTTCGGAACCAATCAAGTCCTGTCCAGTGCTATTTTCAGCTGTTCTGTGGCCAATTTTATGTATTTGTTTGAAGACAGGATTATAGTGTCGTCTGCACATGTAGCTAACATGGCATTTTTAGGTTTCGGTATGTCCGCTGTATAGAGAAGATAGAGGGTTGGTCCTAATACACTTCGTTGGGGGACGCCTGCGTCTGTTTTGCATAACTCGGAGGTCTCATTATTGTATTGCACGTAAAAGTGTATATTGTCCAATTAACTTTTAATAAGTGCAAAGAAGTCCGGTAGCATATTGTTTAGTTTAAGTAAAAATCCTTTATGCCAAACACTATCGAAAGCCTTTGCATCGTCGAGATAGACTGACACATAATATTTTTCCTCGTCCAAGTCATTTAATATTTTATTGGTAACTCGATGTATGTACTTGTTGTATAGTTGAGTGTTTTTTGTCGAAAACCAAATTCATGGTCCGGGATAAGTTTTTGTTGTTTTACAGCTTTGTCAATACAGTCAAGTAGCATCTTTTCGAATATCTTAGCTATAATTGGTAATAGACTTATCGGCTTGTATGCGATAGGCTTCGTAGGATCTTTACCAGGTTTAGGAATGGCAATTATTTTGGATACCTTCCAGACTTTTGGATAGTAGTTTTGTCGTTTTACAGTGTTAAAGATATTCCTAAGGTATATAATGCCACTGTCATGCAAATGTTTTAGTAGTTTTGGAGTTATCATATCATATCCGGCAGATTTTTTTTGATTAAGTGGTTATTCTTTTAATACTTGTGTTTGTAGTTGTGTTATTTCGTTAGAATGATATATTCTGTCCGTCAATTTCATTGGTGAATGTTGTTCTGAAATAGTCAGCTAGCGTTTTCGCTTTATCAATAGATGTTCTGGACCAGGAACCGTCAGTGTTTATGAGAGGTGGTTGATGGGTTCCGTTCTTAAGCCTCTTGTTTAATTTCCACAGTGAAAAGTTGGTAGTTTGGGTTGGGGTGAGAGTTGTCAAATATGTGTTTAATAATGGTATTGTGTTCTTTGAGAATGGATTTTAGTTCTTTCTTTTTAACGTGCCGAATTTTCCTTAGTTTTCGTTTTTCCTTAACGTTTTGTCTAATTTGATTCGACGTGAATATAGAAGTGTTGTTTGGTTGTTTTAGGACATTATTGCATTCTCAAGGTCTTGATGGGTTTTTAGTGGAATTCTAAGTTCGATATTTTTGTCCACAAAATGTTAGAGTGCATCCCAGTCGGTCTTGTTGCTAGTCAAAGGTGACATGTTTCTTTGCAGTTTTGCATTTTGGAGATATTCGATGATAATTGGTGAGTGGTCTGAAGAGAGGTCGAGGCAAGGTTTTATTGTTAGATGATTTAAGTTTATATTCTTGGTTATACAGAAGTCTAAAAGGTCCGGAATTTTCCTGGTGTCAGTAGGCCAATAGGTTCTCTTGTGCTTAAGAATTTACAGTTGCACTTGGTCAGAGCATCCATAAGAATTCTACCATTTTGTTAGTTAGTCTCGGAAGATTTTAAAACTGGCGATTTTTAAGAAGCTTTCGCTTGTGAAATGTGTTTCTGATATTAAGAGGATGTCAATTGAGTTGTTTTCAATGAACGGTTTTCCTTTTGGAGCATGTTGGATTAGTCCGTTTGAATTCCAAATGACAATTCTTAAGCTTAATTTACCGCCCATTATTTATTTTAGTCATTAATAAGGTTAGTATATTCATCATATTAGAGATCTGTGTTATTAGTTGTTTCATCATTTGTTTGAAATCGGATAGGTCATCTCTGGGCTTTGTTAAGATTTCTTGTTTATTGTTTAAAGTAGGAGTTCTATTCCTGTTTTCCTGCTTACTGCTTATAGGCGGGGTATTGATCTTTGTAGCTGGAGGAGTATTACTTTTAATGGCGTCAGTGAATGTTGTTAGAGGTTGAATCATGTTAGAGACGGTTTGCGATTTATTTGTGTCGAGGTTTCTAGTTTCTGTGCTGTTCTGTATAAGCCGCTCTTCTATGGTTTTTTTCCTTAGTGTCGGATATCTTTGTACCTTGAGTGATTTGTATACTTCACAACCTTTATAATTACCGGTGTGTGGTTCAACGCAGTGAGCGCATTTTAAGGTATTGCGGTCCGAAGTTAAGGTGGATCCAGTCGTCCTGTGTTTAAGTGAGCAAAAGTTCTTTGTGTGACCGTATTTTTGACAATTCGTACGCTGAGTGTCAGCGCTAAAACATCTAAACACACCCATCCTGGCTCGATGACATCCAGAGCTCAAAGAGGGAGACAGCAGTAGCAACGCGAGAGAAGGAGGAAAACAAAAACGTGCGTGAGCCATAACCACATTCTTTCTTTTGGGGATTTGACTTGGCGCAGAGAAGAACCATTAGAATAAACTAAAAGAATTTTTTAATTATCTCTAGTTATTATCTTTAGTTGTTCCAATAATTACATATATAATTAAAAAATCGGAAGTATTTCAATTCTCGCCGCCACAACTTAAAAAATTCTTTTACCAAGACGATGGATAAAGACCCATTTGCCACAGTGTCAAAGGTAATAAGATCCCCAAAAAGTACCAGGTCATCACGTAGGCCTGCAAAGTCAAGTTGCGTGCTGTGCACAGAAGCCGATAATAAAAATATGGTCATGTGCGACGACTGCGACGAATGGTTTCACTTTGCCTGTGTCGATGTGACCAACGACATCGAAAATCACAGCTGGAGCTGTGAAAACTGTCGCGCTAGGTGCCTCAACCAAGGCAAAGAAACCGCAACGAATGCAGCCACGATAGGTGCGAGTGTAAGTACACCCGTCGACAAATTGCCTGCTCCTACTTCCAACGCAGTCGCTTCGGGAGCTTCTTATTCTCGTCCTAGGTCTTCATCGTCCAAAGTTTCGTCTGCTCGCCGACTTCAAATCGAACTCGAACGACTAGATGAAGAACGGGCTCTGCAGGAGAAACGCGACAGGGAAGAGCAGCTACAGCAAGACCAACGGCAGGAGAAACAGAGGCAGCTTGATCAGCAGTACCTTGATAGGAAGTATTCGCTGCTACAACAACAAGCAGAGGATGAACTCTCCTCCACTGATGGTGACGCAGCCGTTGCAGAAGAGGGTCAGAGCAACGCGATAGTGCAAACTTGGTTAAAGGATGCATGCAACTCGACACAAAAACCTTCGACCGCATGTGTTCAGAATCCATCTAATGCTGTTTTGGCGCACATCGATACACGACCAGCTCTGCAGTGCAGTCAGAATCAAATACCAAACCTCGACAAATTGAAGCCGGCCGAAACTATTTCTGGAAAACTATCACACCGTATGCAACAAATGGCGCTGCAACAGCAGCTGCAAACGAAGCAACAGCAACCGATAGAGTTACAGAAATATTCAATGGACTACGCTAGGCAACATTTGCAACCGGAGTCGATACGGATGTTACCAATACGATCTTCAAAGGATATAATGCAAACACTGCCAGCACAGCAGTCGATGGTACAAACGCATTCACAGCACCAGCAACAACACTTTCAAATGCCACCGCCGCCGATGCCAGCCCAATCTACACCGCCACGATGTTCATACCCGTTACAGCAACAATTCTTCGCGCAACCAATGGAACATAACAGCACATTCACACAGCACGAGCAACTGAATGCAGCTCCGCAGTTCCATGTGTCTACCTTACTCAGTAAAAACCAGCTAGCTGCTCGTCATACTATTTCGCGAGACCTACAGAAGTTCGATGGTAACCCAAGTGAATGGCCAAGTTTCATCAGCGATTACGAACGCACAACTGAGCTATGTGGTTTTTTCGATGAAGAGAACATCTCACGGTTGCAAAGAGCTTTGAAAGGAGATGCACTCGAAGCTGTACGTAGCATGTTATTGCAACCATCATGTGTCAAGCGAATAATATCAACGTTGAAGATGCTGTATGGCCGACCGGAGCTCATCATACATTCTATGCTGAACAAAATTCATTCTACGCCATCGCCGAAGGAAGGAAAACTGGAGAGCGTAGTAAAGTTTTCCCTAGCCATACAAAACCTTTGCGCCACAATAGAAGCTTCGGGACTTACGTCACACCTCTGCAATCCAACTCTGCTTCAGGAACTCATCGAAAAGCTGCCTCCTACGATTCGACTGAACTGGGGAATTCATCGACAGTCACTCGACTACTGCACGCTTTCGGACTTCAATGAGTGGTTGTATCAGATCGCCGGTGCAGCTAACTGCGTGACGATTCCAACGTTGTCATCAGCAAACACGAATGTACGTCAATCAGGGGATCGAGGTTATCTACATACTCACACGGAGGAATCTCAAAAAGAGCCACCGCACCCAGGCGACAACGAGAACCGAAAGCAAGCAAGCAGCGGCAACGGATCGCGCAAGCATACAATGACTCACGGCACCTTACGTACCAACGGCAATAAATGCTGCGTGTGCTCCCGCAACTGCCCCTCAGTTGCGAATTGCCGTGCATTCTCGGAGCTAAGTTGCAGTTCAAGCCACATTTTAATCGAAGTTGCCGATTGAAGACGTCTTGTGGCATTAATGGCTGTAACCTCAAGCATCACAAGCTCTTGCACAACAAATCGAAACTGTCATATCCTACGAAGCCGGAGCCGCAAATTTCGGAAGTCGTACATTATCACAACCAGGTCAGTAATTCATCTGTTTTATATCGCTATGTTCCAGTTGTACTTCATGGTAAGAACGCAGTAGTACATACTTATGCCTTCCTCGATGATGGATCTTCGCTTACGCTGATGGACCAGGAAGTTGCCGATGAGCTTAATCTTGACAGTGTACCCCATCCTCTATGCTTGAAGTGG
This sequence comes from Brachypalpus laphriformis, assembly GCA_945910035.1. NCBI lineage: Eukaryota > Metazoa > Arthropoda > Insecta > Diptera > Syrphidae > Brachypalpus > Brachypalpus laphriformis. Next base: position 113,560,095 of record OX246754.1, on the reverse strand, counting down.
ACAGCAAACACGCACCGCTACGAAGATAACTCCTCACAACTCGATGTAAATATATCAGGGATTGGTTATCAGGCGAAAAAGTATTGTTTATATAACGTTCGGACAGTGGAATCTCTTGAACTACCCACGCAGTCATTGGAGATGGCCGAGATGATAAAGTTGTATCCACACCTAAGGAGGATCCCAGCCACGTCTTATGAAGCAATTCGACCCCGGATCCTCATCGGGCTAGACAACATGCGGCTTGGGTTTGCCACGAAATCTATTGAGAAATCTGTGATGCGGGATCCAGAACTGAGGGCTATACTCGACGCAAAGATTCACTACTACCTGACCAGTGGTTATATCCGAAGAATGACAGCTAACGAGGCCAAACAGCGCAGCTCGCGCACCTGGTATCTACCAGTGTTCCCTGTCATCAATTCAAACAAACCAGGGAAGGTGAGACTAGTATGGGATGCTGCAGCACAGTCACACGGAGTCTCGCTAAACTCTTTCCTACCTAAAGGACCTGATCAGCTGACATCACTTACGTCAGTGCTTGCTAGATTTCGGGAAAGAAAATTTGCTATCTGCGGGGACATTCGCGAGATGTTTCACCAGGTCCTGATCCGTGAAGCTGATCAGGACTCCCAGCGGTTCCTGTGGCGCAACGAAGCAATACGAGAACCTGATGAGTACGTGATGAATGTGATGACCTTCGGTGCTACATGTTCCCCCAGTAGTGCCCAGTACATCAAAAACCTTAACGCTCAACAGTTTGCAGACAAGTTTCCTAGAGCAGCGGCAGCAATCACCCAGAGCCACTACGTAGATGATTTTTTGGACAGCGTAGATACCGAGTGCGAAGCTATCCAACTAGCAAAGGATGTCAAGCAAATTCACTCAACGGCTGGATTCGAGATGCGGAACTGGATGTCCAACTCAAAGACAGTCATAACCGCTATGGAAGAGAAAGCCAAGGACGAGTTTAACCTGAACATCGGTGCAGAATCTGAAGTTGAGAAAGTGCTGGACATGTGGTGGTGCACATCCACGGACATCTTTACTTACAAAATAAAGGCCAACGCTCAAAACAAGGATCTGCTGTCCGGGGCCAGACGTCCGACCAAGCGAGAACTGCTTCGTACGCTAATGACAATTTTCGACCCTTTGGGACTACTCGCTAACTTTGTCATTTATGTGAAAGTTCTACTGCAGGAAGTATGGCGATCCGGCATAGATTGGGATGACTACATTGGCGACACGGAGTTCCAAAAGTGGCTTAGTTGGCTGAAGGTTCTTCCTAGCATAGAAGCCGTCCAGATACCAAGATGTTACCTAAGGAGCACAACCTTTGGGTGTTCAAGTGAGGTTGAACTGCACACGTTCGTTAACGCAAGCGAAAGCAGCTACGCCGCCGTTGTGTACCTCCGAGTGGTCAATGAAGGCAACGTTGACTGTGCCCTAGTAGTCGCTAAAACTCGCGTAGCACCTTTGAAGCAGCTCTCTATCCCGCGAATGGAGCTACAAGCAGCCGTTCTTGGGACAAGGTTAGCAGGCTGTATTCTGAAAGAACACTCGATAAAGGTCAACAAGCGTTATTTCTGGACCGACTCCAAGAATGTGCTCTGCTGGATTCGGTCTGACCATCGGAAGTACAGTCAATTCGTCGCATTTCGTGTTAGCGCAGTTCTAGAAACAACTGAAATCTCAGAATGGAAATGGATTCCGTCCAAATCAAATGTAGCCGACGAGGGAACAAAGTGGCAACCCATCTCGGACTTCTCTGCCACCAGCCGCTGGCTGAACGGACCACCGTTTCTCCGAGAAGAAAAGAAAAATTGGCCAAAATTCGAGGACCCCTATGTCGGCGCAAAAACTTCTGAAGAGATTAAGGTGAACCATTCGTGTCACCACGCAGAAATACGTACAGAGGATACTCATCCACAGCACATACTACATCCAGAGCACTACTCAGAGTGGAAGCGACTAGTTCGGACAACAGCCTGGGTTTTAAGGTATGTGAACAATCTGAAGGCTAAAGTCGCACGAAGATCACTTCAGACGGACCCAATAGACAAATGCGACTTTGAACAGGCACAAAATTACTTATACCGCCAAGCACAGCAGGACGTGTACCCTGACGAGATAGCTGCTCTTGAAACGAACCAACAACGCATAAAAAAAAGCAGTCCTCTGTATAAGCTCTCACCATACATCGATGGAAACCGAGTTCTACGAGTCAAAGGTAGAATCGACGCCTGCAAAGTACTTTCCGAGTCTGATGTAAAACGACCAGTCATCCTGCCAAGAAACCATCACATAACGTCACTCGTAATTCGAGAGGTTCACACCAGGTATCATCATTGTCATCACGAGATAGTCGTTAATGAGCTGCGCCAGTGGTACCACATTTCGCGCCTACGAACAGCTCTTAGGAAGGAGCTTAGAAAATGTCAGCAGTGCAAAAATCTACGGACTCAACCGCAGCCTCCAATGATGGGAGAACTTCCAGCCGCTCGCCTTGCCGCATATTCTCGACCATTCTCGTACGTGGGGATCGACTACTTTGGACCGATCATTGTTGCTGTTGGACGACGAAGTGAAAAAAGGTGGGGCGTTTTAATCACCTGCCTGACAGTTCGCGCTGTCCACATTGAAGTGGCCCACACGCTCTCCGCGGATTCATGCATCATGGCCATTCGCAACTTCAGAGCCCGGCGAGGCACCCCGATTGAAATATTCAGCGACCAAGGAACGAACTTTAAGGGGGCGAGTAAGGAGCTTAGCGAAATGCTTCAGAGTAACGATCAGAACAAAATCGCCAGGGAATTCACAAATGTCGACACCAAATGGACGTTTTTACCACCATTGTCTCCTCACATGGGCGGTAGCTGGGAGAGATTGGTTCAGTCCGTGAAAAAGGTCCTTGCCAAAATCTCATTGCCTAGGAATCCCACCGACGAAGTCCTTCGAAATATGTTGATAGAGGTGGAATACGTGCTGAATTGTCGACCACTAACCTACGTTCCAATCACTGACGACAGCTGTGAAGCAATTACGCCAAACCATCTACTCCTTGGATCATCAAATGGGTCTAAACCGCCTGTACCATTTATCGACGATGCGGCATTGATACGCAGAAATTGGCTTGTATCGCAACGGTATGCTGACATCTTTTGGAAGCGATGGGTACAGGAGTACCTTCCTACTCTAACCAAGCGCACTAAGTGGTTCGAACCGAGGAAGCCGATAAAAGTAGGAGACGTCGTCGTCATCGTAGACCCAGCTAATCCCCGTAACTGCTGGCCGAAAGGAAAGGTGATAGCAACCAGTGTGGCAACAGATGGACAGGTTCGTTGGGCGACCGTCAGAACTTCCAAGGGCGTTTATGAGCGTCCAACAGTTAAATTGGCCGTGCTAGATGTTGGAGCTGCCGAGGAAGAAGGTAGAACCAAGAGTGGTCATACCGGGGGGGAGTGTCAGCGCTAAAACATCTAAACACACCCATCCTGGCTCGATGACATCCAGAGCTCAAAGAGGGAGACAGCAGTAGCAACGTGAGAGAAGGAGGAAAACAAAAACGTGCGTGAGCCATAACCACATTCTTTCTTTTGGGGATTTGACTTGGCGCAGAGAAGAACCATTAGAATAAACTAAAAGAATTTTTTAATTATCTCTAGTTATTATCTTTAGTTGTTCCAATAATTACATATATAATTAAAAAATCGGAAGTATTTCAATTCTCGCCGCCACAGTGAGGAATAGTCCTTTTTTGATGAGGTGGTCTAAAAAATATTTTGCAATGTATTAAGTGAGTAATATTAAACGTCTTTATTATTTTCTAGCTCAATGGAAATAAGCGGAAGGTGTTTTTTGGTTCCTTGTTGTAAGATATTGTGTATGTTGGTAATGATGTGTCCATATTCCTTTAGTTCTTTTTTTAATCCTTCCTGGTCAGCAGAGTGGTGCATGTTTCGAACCATGACTCTAAAATTGCGCTATTCCTTAATTGTATTTTTAAGTTTGAGTACTTTAACGATTTTTGAATAAGTTATGAATATGATTGTATTTTTATTTCATTATTTGGGCAAGATTTAAATTCGTATGTTTCCTTTGCAGTAGTAACGTCAAGGGCGTCAATTAGAAGATGTATATATCGCACACCTTGGTCTTGGCGACTTGGTCTTAGATTTTTTTTTTACCTTTTTTTTTTGGGGCAAGTTTTCAAGTTCCAGTAATTCATCACCCATCGAAAGTATATCAAAACGATTCTGAAAATTTAGTTTTTTTCGGGGATGTCCTGTTTCTTCTTGCTTGTATTGCGCTTGATTTAGTTGTGGTGTGGTCTGTTATGATTTTTCGAGATGTACTTGTAGATGTTATGGGTGTAGTTATAATTTTGGTGTTGCTTGCAGTTAGGGTGGTGATTGTATTGGATGAAAATGCATTTGCAGGTGTTATAGTTAGAAGTAAATGTTGATGTTGTTGATGAAAGTTTTGTGGTGTGGAGAACTAGGGTATTGGTTTCCGGTTGGGTAGAGTTAGCCCCTTGTGGCGATCTTAGTATACTCATTTTCCACGTGGGAAAGAAAAGCAGAGCATACTTTTAGGCAGATAGGCAAATCGGTTGGTTGTTGTCTACAATAAGCCTGTTATACCTGTGCAAAAACTTTGGTGTTGTTAGCTTAAGTTGGTAGGTTGGGTTCCACTGGTTCCACAAGATCCACTGGGGCGCTAGCGCACCACAGCTGCTATCAGCTGATCACCGAGGGAAGTGAGAATGGCAAAATGAAAAAGATTTTACCTTCCTTTGCACTGGGTGAAAACTTCAGTTGACGGCGATGGTTTGGGTAAAGTCCAGTTGAATTAAAATGGTTCGGCGTTTATTGCGCGCGGGTAAATACATAAATATCACTGTTGTAAACACACTTGTTGTTAACTTGACAGGATTGGCAGGTGATTTTAAGCCCGTAATGTTTTCTTAATTGTATCTACATGCTGAGAAATAAATAAATAACTATTCTAAAAACACCTTACTTACTTACTTAGGTGGCGCTACAGTTCGGGGTGAACCTGGGCCTCAACCAACAAGCCCCTCCATTTAACTCGATCTTTAGCTAATTGCCTCCAGTTGCGCACTCCAAGTTGATCGAGGTCCCCTTGAACTTGTGCGCGCCACCTACGGCGATGATTCCCTCTACTACGTCGTCCCTCGGGGTTAGATTCGAAGACTCTGCGGGCCGGAGCGTTGGTGTCCATTCGCTCTACATGTCCTAGCCATCTCAGACGTCCAATACGCAGTTTTTGACTAGGTCGATGTCGCTGTACAGCTCGTATAGTTCGTGATTGAATCTTCTCCTCCAAAACCCGTCAACGCAAACGGGACCGAAAATCTTACGAAGAATTTTTCTCTCGAAGCGACCAAGGATATCTTCATCCTCTTTTAATAAAGTCCATGTTTCAGCGCCGTAAAGCAGGACTGGGATGATCAAGGTCTTATATAGAGTCTCCTTAGTTGTTCGAGATAGGGCTTTACTGTTGAATTGCCTTATAAGCAAAAAAAAACAGCGATTGGCAAGAGTTATTCTTCGATTGATTTCTACGCTGATTTTTTTAGTAGAATTTATAGCAGAGCCAAGGTAGACAAAGTCCCTTACTACCTCGAAGTTATAGCTGCCCACGGTGACGTTTTGTCCAATTCGTCGGTGTTGGTTTTCCCTTCTAGTTGACAGCATATACTTGGTTTTGCCCTCGTTCATCGCCAAACCCATTTTGGCCGCTTCCGCCTCTAAAAACACCCATTGTTTTCATTTATTTACATCGATCACTTCGATTCAATCACAATGACGAGGTTGCTGCTTTGTTCCATATCATCGTCATTCTGTGGTTCTCGCCCGCTTTTGTATGTTCAAGTGTATGCATATAGGTACAATATGCTCACTACATAGATCATCGATATGTCTGCACGATAAAACTCAAGATGGAATGACATATGTATGTACGTGCACATGTCAGAAAACTCGGTCGCCGAGATGTTTTTATAACTATAGACGTATTTTGGTGTGACGTGGGTACTCATTAAAGTAAAATATAACACGGAGTACAACAGCAAAAAATTACTGGCAACTACTTTAGCTTTTATGTTCAGTCGAAAGTGAGTTGGGATCTATAGTTTATAACACTCAATTTCAGAGGGCGCTGAAAATATTTTTTTCTTAAGCGTGAATATTTTGTTAGGCTGATAGCTAGCACGTGCACCAATCTTTGAATATTAAAAAAACTTCAAATCCAGATTGACTGGGGATCGTTTTGGTGTAAAGCTTTTACTTTGCTTTGCATAATTCTCACCAAAACACGCCTTATGACATTTAATCCAGAGCGGCTGGAAATCAAAGTTGAGCTTTTTCCAGGAAACTAATGCATCTTCTTCATAGAAATTATATTTTTGCTGATACAAAATAATACATGTTGACTACTGAATGGCAAAAAAGAGATCCACTAAAAGTGCATATAAAGATCTGGCTTACAATAAAAATTCAATGAGATCGATTCTATTAGAAGAGTTGAGCTTAATCCCCAATCTCCATGTATGGTTGGTGGAAAATGGTGATGGCGGATATCCACAACATCGTCGACGTTCCTTTGAACATGGTGGTAATGTAGCTGTCGTACGTTGAAACGAAATAAAAAATTGTTGGATGGTGCCATATTATCCCATTTTACGTAGATGTCTTTCTGCACACATGGATGCGGTCCTATGCTGATGGCCGTTGCTGTGAAACTTGGTTAAAGCGGCGATACTCAAGTTAAAAGTAACTTTGCATTTCATGAAACAGATTTAGATTTACTGCCAATCAAAGAAGACGTTTTTTTCGCTTCATTACCGTTCATGGAAAATGTAACTTGGACTTTTAAATAAAGTGAATTATTATAAATCACGTGGTCTTTCCATGGCGGTGGTGTGGCCATTCTCATAACAAGATCAATTCAGCATTCCCTTTTACCGATAATAAACACGAAGCTTAGGGAAAATGTTGCAATCGAAGTAAAATTAGAAAATCAGATGTCTTTAAAGGTCGTTTGTGTATATTTTCCTGGCGGTTCAAGTTCTGCAGATAGAAGATTCGGTTTAAAATACGATCTCAGAAAACTTTTTAACTAAGATGGAAATTTTTTGATTGGGGGAGACCTTAATTCGAGACACAGAAATTGGGGTTGCCTCAGAGCAAATGCCTCGGGTAGTGAACTCTCTAACCTTGTCCTTCCACATCCAGTGTCTATCTTGTTTCCTCTTATATCCCACATATTTTCCTGCTAGTTCCCGTGGTCGTCCCTCAGTGTTAGATATATTTATAACAAACATCCCTAGTCTAATATCCCAGCCTATTTCTGTAAACGCACTTAGCTCAGATCACAGTCCAGTCATCTGCAAACTTCTAAGAAAGAGTGAATTAAAAGTTAATTACTTAACTGGCATTAAGAAAGCAAACTGGGTACGATATCGCACAGAAGTTAAAAGTCGTTGGAGAAACGTGTCGTGTAGTCTTGACAGCATCATTAATAATGCAGACGTTGATAATATTATTGACCAATTCTCAGCCAAATTATTAAATGCCATTAATGTGAGTGTAACGAAAGTTGCTAAAAAAGATACATGTGCTAAACTCTTGTCATATATCTTGGAGCTGATAAAAATCAGAAACATACAGAGGATACACTGGCCGAGATATCGTCGGCCCATATTTAGACAAAAATTGTTGTATTTAAATAGGCTTATTTCGCTTCACATTGACTACGAACGTAACCAGAAATGGAAACAAAAACTTAGCGCTCTAGATAAGGGAGCAAAAGCTTTCTGGAACATTGTAAAGATAGTTAAAAACAAAAACAAACAACTGCTTTGTCTCCGCAACTCTTATCATATCATCTACCAAAGTGATCCAGAAAAATTCAGTGCGCTTGCATACACGTTCTTAAAAAATCACGATGTTTCTCTAAGCCTTGGAGATTCAGTTACTAATGCTTTAGTGAGTAATGCTTTTACCCAGTTCAATTCACTCTCTTGCGAAACCCCTGAAAAGTTTTTCTTCGACTCGGAAGATGTTGAATTCGAAATTGCTAATCTTAAACCAAGAAAAGCAAGCGGACTAGACTGCATTAAAAATATATATTTGAGAGAATTGCCGAGGGCTGGAATAATATTCATTACATTCAACGCATGTCTTAAAATGCAGTATTTCCCAAATGCTTGGAAAACGGCCAAAGTTATACCACTAGCAAAGGCTGGAAAGCCGCCTAATAACCTTTCCAGCTGTAGACCCATTAGCCTACTAAGTAATATCAGCAAGATTTTTGAGCGAATTTTAAAAGAAAAAATGCTAAAATTCATCACTCAAAAAGAATTATTCCCGAATGAGCAATTTGGGCTTAGACGCTATCACAGCACCAACCATCAAGTGCTCAGAATTTGCAACCACGTAAAAGAAAATCGTGATAAGGGAAACTCTACCGGAATGATTCTTTTAGATATTGAAAAAGCATTTGACTCAGTATGGCACAACGGTCTACTTTATAAAATGATTAAGTTCGAACTTCCTTCCTCCGTACCTATGTAAAATTGTGCAAAGTTTTTTGTCCAATCGTTATTTCAGAGTCTTCGTGAACAACAGTCTATCCGACCGCTTTTATGTTAGTGCTGGTGTCCCTCAGGGATCAGATCTTGGCCCTATTTTATATAATCTCTACACTGCAGATTTTCCTAACTTTCCTAATTGTATGGCGGCTACCTTTGCTGTTGAATGATGACGCATGAATTTGCTCTAAATATTGAGAGAAATCTGAATAATGCAACGGCAATACACCTCCATTATTATACAAAATGGAAATTAAAAGTTAACATGGACAAAGTACAAGCCATCTTTTTCACACGGAAAAGAAAAGCGTGTTGTATTCCAAATCACCAATTGCAGATTAATGGAGTAGCGATTAACTCGATGTCATCAGTAAGATATTTAGGGGTTCATCTTGATACGATATTAACATTCAACGAACATATAAAAAATATGCTGAATAAGGTTAACATTGCTATAAAAATGTTATACCCCTTTATTAACACAAAGTCAAAGCTATCGAACCAGAATAAAATTATTATAGCAAAGGTAGTGTGTCAGGCAATTTTACTCTATGTATGTCAAGCTTGGGGGAGCTGCGCTAAATCGAATATTAAAAAACAAAATAAAGTTTTAAAAATTATGTTTACTTTGCCAAGGCATCATTCTACTTTCGACCTGCATAAAAAAGGGAATGTTGAATAGGTCTCTGATAAAATTTCAAAACTTAAAAACAGGTTTATATCTCGCTGTGTCCTTGCTGACAACATTTTGGTAGACGAAGTATCTTATTGAAATGATATACAGGCCTTTTATGAAATTATGTTTGTTTTATTATGTACAATAAATTTATATATTTTATATAAACGAAGACCCGCTTCAAAGCCCTAAGTATAGAAAATGCGGAATTACTGTGAGTTGAAAATTATTTTGTGTTTTTTGTGTCTGTTATTTATACATACTTACTTACTTAGGTGGCGCTACAGTCCGGGTTGGACCTGGGCCTCAACCAGCAAACCTCTCCAGCCTGCCGGTTACAAGCCAGCTGCCTCCAGTTGTGCACGCCAAGTTGGTAGAGGTCCCCCTCCATTTGTTTGCGTCACTTACCACGAGGTCGTCTTCTACTGCGCCGTTCATCCGGGGTGGATTCGAAGACTTTCTTGGCGGGAACGTTGGTGTCCATCCGCTCTAAATGACCCAGCCATCTTAGTCGCTGTAGACGGGACCAAAGACCGCTCGAAAAACTTTTCTCTCAAAATAACCAAGGGCATCCTCATCCGGTTTTGTCAAAGCCCATGCCTCTGCGCTGTACAGCAGGACTGGGATGATTAGTGACTTATAAAGAGTTACCTTAGTAGTTCGAGATAGGGCTTTGTTACTCAATTGCCTTCCTAGCCCTTCTTAGAAACAACGATTGGCAAGAGTAATTCTTTATGTGATCTCCCTGCTGATGTCTGTTATTTATAACGGTGAGGAATTTCAGAGTCGATCTAAGCAACATTCGTGGGCCCAGATCGATGTTCTTTTCTGTGTACATCCACACTGTCAAATATAAACCGGCTGTTTTGCCTCTTTGTGAAACACAGGTGGGTCAAAATTCCGATCTTTCGGAATTGGAACTGCCTAGATATATCATTGAGCCATTACTATATTACCATCACGGTAACGACGTCTATATACGTAGTGATCTAGCCTACCAAATTCTCCCCCACAAAACGGTCATTGTTCCACTTCGGAATTTAATTTTATGTGGCTGCAACTCCATGTACATAGGCACTTAATCTACTATTGTTTTATTTATAGAAGTACAAACATTGACAGCAACTCTACTTATAACGAGTTTGATGTGCTGTCAGATTCCATCCATTATATCCCTGTACCTACATTCTGAAAACGTCATTGCGGGCGATTTCAATGCCCACAATTTTAATTGGCTTCTCCACTCTGGACCGACCACATCCGAATGAAGGTATGTTGTGATCTTCGCTGAGGTAAATAACCTAACCCAGCTTATAAATGAGCCAACACGTGTTCCGGACATTACTGGTCATACTGCCAACGCTCTGAACTAGTTCCTTAGTTCCCATCCCAATAAATACACGGTAAATGTATTATCACCTCTAGTTTCTAGGATTGTGTCATATCGGCCAATCTATCGTACTCCAACTACAAAGTTAAGGAATAAACTCCGAAAGGAACAATTTGGCTATAAGAGAAAGCCAATTATTAGATAAGTTCTTTAGGAGTTTTAACTGGTCGCTATGTTTCCTCGATAGTGACGTGGATGCCGCAGCTGATGTGGTCAATAATACAATTCTCCTAGGTATGGGAACTTGTAGCCCTCACAGGATAAAAGCTATCAGACCTAAGGAAAACGCGTGGTATGACTCGAGCTGTAAGGAAGCTATTAGGGAAAAGGAATCAAGCTTTCGGTCTTATAAAGCCAACCCAATTGAAGAAAACCGAAAAAAGTTTGAACGAGTCAGAAATGACTGCAATATCCACATTAACCGTGTTAAATTCTCCCACGACCAAAAGTTGAGGAAGAAAATTCTACATTGTCCCAAAGGTAGTAAAAACTTTTGGTCGTTTTTAAAAAAAACGTTAAGAATTCGGCCTCGTCATCTATTTCCACGCTCATTTATAATGATGTACCAATTGTCAGCTCTTTACACAAAGCTAATCTATTTGCTGCTAGCTTTGCAGCAAACTTCACACTGCCAAGTACTTTGTCTCCACCTCTACTTGAGAGCATCGAATTTTCCATGGGACAAGTCCATTTTCGCACTCGTACAGTTGCAGGAGTACTTAAAGGTCTCGACATACACAAATCCGCTGGTCCAGATGGTATAGCTCCTATTGTTCTGAAGAAGTGGTCTTGGCAAAACCACTGCGTAAGCTTTTTCAACGATCATACTCTTCAGATCTCTTCCCGAGTAGGTGGAAAACAGCATTTGTCCAGTCCATACTCAAAAAAGGCGATTCTCCTTCTCTCTCTAACTACCGACCAATTGCACTTACGTCCCTTCTTTCAAAGGTCATGGAAACGCTGATAAACCGTCAGCTAATAAAATATCTTGAATCCCGAAAGCTCCCCAATGACCGGCAGTACAGCTTTCATGGCAATAGGTCCACTGGTGATTTGATGTTATATCTCACAGATAAATGAAACCAATCTTTGCACCACTCTAGTGAAAACAAGATTATTGCGCTTGATATTTTAAAAGCATTTGACGGAGTTTGGCATCAAGCTCTTTTGTCGAAAATGCGTGCTTTTGGGATCGATGATACTTTTCTTCTATGGTTTAGAAATTACCTTCCGGATTGTTCAATCTAACTCGTTTTGGGCGGCTTCAAGTCTGCATCTCACCAAATAAATGCTGATGTGCCCCAATGCTCTGTTTTGTCCCCGACTCTCTTTCTCATTTTCATAAATGATCTTCTCTGCAATTTCTAATGTTCTAGTGCTTGGCCCTGACACTTAAAGAGCTCTTGCGACAAATATTTATTTTTATTTTTTAACCAATAGAGTGGAATTTAATCTTCTGAAACTCAATGCTGTATTCTATCATTAATGCGAAACCCTACTTATCAGCTGTTATTCATGAATGGCACTTGCATCGTTGAAACCGAAAAACTTTCCATGCTCGGTATTCTCTCTTTGTCAACAACAAACTCTGTTGGAACGACCGAACATTCGAAATTGCCAAGAATGCAGCGAAATGTTTAGGTTTCCTAAAGCTTCAATTTATAAGGCGTACATTCGCCCTAAGTTAGAGCATAATGCTCACATCTGGTCAGGTGCACCAAAAACCATATTCCACTTGTTTGGTAGGATACAAAATCGCGCCATAAAGCTTTAAGAAGAAAGTATTGCGAGCAATTTTGCTTCGCTCGAACACCGCCGTAATGTCTCCTGACTTTCTCTGTTTTATCGATATTTTCACCGAAAATGCTCAAATGAAATAGCATTCCCCCCTTCTTCGTTTTAACCGTAATGCTCGCCGTGCCACGAATGCTCATCAGTTTACCCCAAGCCGATCTTCGGACGTACAATGAAATAGAGATACTTTTATCGGCCGCACAACACTTTTGTGGAATGATCTCCCTGAGTCTGCCTTTCCTCTCCAATATAACCTACAGACATTTAAGACCAATGTGCATCAGTGCTCCTTTTTTCCTAACCCCTCTTCCTTAGTGCTAACGCCATGTGACGAAGTACATTAAAAGGGTAGTCATAATCCTCTTAGAGTAAATTATACAAAAAAAAAAAAAACCAAAGTAGAAGTACCAACTAAAAACACTCGGCTTATAAGAGTAAGAACATTTTTACCACGACTCGCATCGCATTCAAATCACAGTAACTGCGATTATTAATTTGCAAAGCACCTTATAATCTGTTTTATCAATAAAATTGCATTTCTCCAATTAGTTGGAAACAAAGCTTTGTAGCTATAATCCAACATTTTACGTGCTGCTGACTTCTTAGCAACACCTATTGTTGAGGGCCAAAGAGTTTTTTGGCCCTGTTGAGATAAACCAATGTTAATCTCCAAAGAAAAAAATACCAAAAGAAAAAAAACGTTCTATAAAAAAATGATTGTTTATTAGTACTGAAGTGATGCGATGGGTGGCAACTGAACTAAAATCATCTTCGCCGATGGTGCGTGAACAGAAACTTTTGATATTCAACTACCGTTTGGGTAAAAGCGGTAGCTGTGGTATCGGATGATGGTGGACGATCTTATCGTTGCACAGTTTGTGTTAAGGCAGACCATCGACGGGCGCAAGAGTTGAACATGCCGGCCCCTTTGAAAGCCAATAGGCTTTTAACGCAAATTATGAAACTCGTCGGTAATTACTAATTGGTAATACTGCAACCTTACTGAGAGGGCGCTTGATGGTATTTCCATAAATACGTACTGACACGACACGCACCTTTCCATCTCGACCAGGATGAACGTCTATAATCCTCCCCATTTTCCATTTCAATGAGGGCAAGTTGTCCTCATGAAGCAATATCAAATCACCGATTTTGATATTTGGTGAAATGGAACACCATTTATTACTTGATTGGAGAAGCTGCAGGTAATCCCTACGCCACCGCTTCCAAAACATATCGCGAATATATTGAATACGTTGATAATGCGTGAGACGATCAACCTTCGAACTTAGCAGTGTATTCGGCAATTCAGTCAGCATCTGCATCGTTGGGATCGTTTGACATTGGTGATATTCGTCCCGAATTCATAACTGCTTCCACCTGGCACAGCAACGTCGTCATCTCATCATAAATGAATGCGCGATTTCCAACACCAGTAGTGGCCTTCTGTACATGGTTCTTTGCAACCTTGACTGCCGCCTCCCATAAACCACCGAAATGAGGGGCTCTGGGTGGTATGAAACTCCAAGATATTCCAGCCTTCTGACAAAAATGTTGAATTGCATGAGAATTGGCATTCGCTAACACGCCGCGACTGATGTTTTCCAACTTGTTTCTAGCCCCTATGAAATTAGATCCATTATGCGAAAATATTTTAGAGCAATTACCTCTGCGCGATATAAAATGCCGCAGCGCTGCAAGAAAGGTTTAGGTAGACAAATCTGGAACCAGTCTGACGTGTTAACTATGTTCAAAGATTTTATCGCGAAGAGTGAAGCTCATTTTAACTTAAAAGTTGTGAATCTATATATTAATAACTATCTGACCCACCCGGCTTCGGTCGTGGCCATAAACTATTTTAATTGCAAAGTCTTTGATACATATGTACATTTAATTTTTTTAAGTACATATTTTAATTGCACGTACCATTAATTATTTTATTGAATCTCTACAATTCTTTTCGGAAAAATCCAATTAAGGGAATGAAAATTAAAAAAAAAATTTTTTTTTTTTAAAAAAACATTTTTTCGTATACTCCTGAAACTGTAACAAATGAAGGCTTCTACAATAATTTTCCAGAAAACTTGTCAGTTTCTTGTAAATTCATTTAAAAATCAGTCGATATCTTATTCGTAGATCATTAAACGTTGTATCTGCTGGTTAAATCTATTGCCTCGTTTGTCCCTTGTGTGATATAGCGAAGTGTTTAAAGGGTTAGGTAAAGCGCGAAAACCCAGATAACCTGCAAAAGAACTAAAACGCCCAGCTACCGATCTTGACCACGTTTTTATTTTTTGTGACAGTAGATGACAAGAACACAGTCAAAGATTATGACAGAATGATTGTGCTAGCAGTGTTGCCATCTTCTTAAAGAAAGTTTATGCTGTTAGTGTTGCTATCTTCTTAACATTTCCGCCCACCTCGTCCAGGTCCTGCGACGAAATGGGTACAGATTTGGTTTGCCGCCCACCGTGTGGATCTCCTCGTTCGCTGTCGATTGTAAGTGCCACTAGCTTGGATATGGCCCTTTTTATGATCGACGAATGGGTACGGACAGTCGCAACCCGAACTAGGTCATCGTCTCCAGTATGCACTTCAAGGACGCGACCCAATGCCCATTGAATGGGTGGCGCACGTTCATCGCGAACAAGTACAAGGTGACCGACCTGAAGGTTCTCCTTTGTTTGTCGCCATTTACATCTCACCTGAAGTTCATGCAGATACTCGCAACTCCATCTTTTCCAAAAATCCTGTTGCATTTGTTGTAGTTGCTTCCACTTGGTGAGTCGACCGGTCTTAATGTCAAGTAAGTTGGGCTCAGGAACTGCAGTGATGGGGCCGCCCATCAAAAAATGCCCGGGAGTCAAAGCGACTAAGTCCGTGAGATCATCTGATATAGCTGAAATAGGCCTCGAATTAAGTACGGCTTCGATTTGCTTTAGGACGGTGTAGAACTCCTCGAAGGTTAACAGGGCGTCGCCTACGGTCCGCTTGAGATGATGCTTCATGCTCTTAATTCCGGCCTCCCACATGCCTCCAAAGTTTGGAGACCCCGGTGGGATGAAGTGCCATGAGACTCCATGACATGTAATAGATCGCGCAGCCGCTTCTGCTTGAAATAGGCACAAGCATCTTCCTTGAGAACTGTGTTGGCGCCGACGAAGGTCGTCGCACATTCACTGTATATGTCAGAACTATAACCCCGCTGGGCAAAAAATCGTCGTAGTGCTGCAAGAAATGTATCGGTCGTCATATCGCTTACAAGCTCGAGATGGATAGCTCGTGTGCTGACGCAAACGAAAAGAGCGACATATCCTTTATGACTGCGACCTCCTCTTCCTTTTGAAGAACGAATCTTATATGGACCGCCGTAGTCCAAACCGCAGTGTTTGAATGCCGGTGCGGTGGTGCAGCGGTGAGTGGGAAGGCTTCCCATAATTTGGTTTGTTAGGGTTCCCTTTTGACGGAAACATTTTATGCACCGATGAATGAATTTCTGAATTGAGGATCGTGCGTCGATTATCCAGTAGCGCCGGCGGAGATAGTGGAGTGTAGCCTGGGTGCCTCCATACATGGTAGATTCATGTGCTTGAGCAATGAGCATTTTACACAACTGGCTCTCTCTCGGTAGAATGATTGGATATCTTTCGGAAGCAGGTATCATAGCGTTCCTAAGCCTACCGTTCAACCGAACGATACCTTGATCGTCTATCATCGGGTTTAATTTTAACAACTTGCTCTTTATGCTGATAGGTTTGCTTTGAAGCAGACAAGAAACTTCGTTAGTAAAGTAAAAATTTTGAACATACCTGATCCAAAATCGTAAAGCAGCGCTTCTCTCAGCAGCTGTGGGCCAGGGCGAAGTATCATGTGACTTCTTTGAAATCGCCGCAATAAACCGTTGGCACCATGAAGTAACAGCAATCAGTTTGTTGATGTTTGAGTACTTGTTCAGCAAATCCAATTCCATGCCATTGACCGACAGTGGAAGACACGGTGCAGTCAGTAATGCGGTGACTTCGACAGCTTCATTCAAACTTGGGTTTTGCGTTGGCCATTCGGTTTCCTCTTGGTGCAGCCATGTTGGGCCATACCACCATATATCGAGGTCAGCAAGTTGAGAAGGATATATGCCGCGCGAGGCAACATCAGCTGGATTACTTTTTGTTGGCACATATCTCCAAAAATCGATAGATGTCAGCTCTTGAATTTTGGTGATCCGGTTAGCCACATACTGCTTGTGATTTCCAGGGTTCGATCGGATCCAGCTTAGCGTTGTTTTGGAGTCCGACCAGCAATAGGTTTGGATGGATGGAAATTGCAGCACCTTTAAGACTGTCGAACTAATTTTTGCACCTAGGAGTGCGCCATTCAGTTCCAAACATGGTACGGTGATTTTCTTTAGTGGTGCCACCTTAGTCTTGGCCATGAGAATTGAAACCTTTATCTCTCCATCTGATGTTTTCACTCGTAGATAAGAAACAGCGGCATAGGCCGATATAGAGGCATCAGAAAATACGTGTAGTTGGTAGCTATGGTTCTTGGTTGATGAAAAAATCCATCTAGGCACTTTAATTTTCTCGATGAGAGGCAGCTCTTCCCGAAACTTTGTCCAATTTTGCTGATGTGTCTCAGGAATGGGGTCATCCCACGAACAACCAGAATGCCAAAGTTGCTGACAGATTATTTTTCCTGTGATCACTACTGGAGCCAAAAGACATGGTGTGTCATAAATTTTTGCGACATCTGACAGCTGCTGCCTTTTAGTAATGGGTCCTGACAGGGGGGTTACGTGTACTTGGTATCCAATGCAATCGGAATCACAGAACCAGTAGATACCAAGTGCTTTAGTGTCACGATCCAAGTTCAGGTCACATCGAATTTCATGATCACAGTCCTGAACATTAAGATTTTGTAGGAATTCGGTTGAATTTGAATTCCACTTGCGAAGCAAGAAGCCTCCACGCTGCAGCACCTGTTGAAGCTGTCCTTGCAGTTCTAGGGCCGCCTCAACTGTATCTGCTCCATGAAGACAATCGTCCATATAGAATGACTCCCTTAGAACCTTCGCAACCTGGGGAAAATTTGCTTCTTCATCCTTGGCCAAGGTGTGAAGAACTTTGATGGTCAAATATGGAGAACAGTTTAGACCATAGGTCTACAGCAATCTGTAGATAGTAGGATCGCCATTTTTGTCCTTCCATATGATGCGCTGCATGTCAGCATCATCTCGTTCGACTAAAATCTGTCTGTAGCATTTTTCGATGTCAGCCATGAATCCAACTCGATGAGTTCGCCACTTTAGAATAACAGTTGTCAAATCATTTTGTAGCTTTGGTCCGACATGAAGACAATCGTTTAACGAAATGCCTGATTTGCCTTTTTTCGATGCGTTGAAGACGGTTCTCAGTTTGGTCGTTGAGCTTGTTTCTTTATACACTCCATGATGAGAAATTTAGCAAACACGTTGAGGTTCGACATCTTCCTGAACTGGTTCCATATGTCCGAGATCCAGATACTCGTCCATGAACACCTCATATAACGCCTTCATGTTAGGATCCTTTTCCAGGCGCTTCTGCTGATACATAAACAGGTTGTAAGCATCTTGCTTTGTGTCCGCTAGCGCGGCTAGGTCGATGGAGTTTTTGAACGGATACTCAATTACGTAGCGCCCGGAACAGGTCCGTTGTACAGTATGTTCAAAAAACTCTTCGCAGTAGAGCTCGTCTTGTGTCATCTTTGAGGTAGATTCCACATCTTCGTGCTCGTTGAATTTCCACATGTTCTGAATCAATTCATTGAGCTCAGTAAATGTGAATGCACAAAAGTTTGTGCGCAACTGTAGAGTTGTTGGTGCGGGCAAGCGTCCGTAGATCACCCATCCTAGATGAGTGCGTTGTGCTACAGGAGCATTGATTGATGATTGTTTGATTTCACCATAAAGTAGAGAGCCAAACAGGTCAGCTCCTAAGATGACATCAACAGATCCAGGTTTGTAGAATTCCGGGTCGGCTAATTCTAGATCAAGAAATTGAGTAAATGGCTTGAGATCCACGTTTGTAGTGGGCATTAGGTGCCCCAATCGTGGCAAGATAAGAGCCGCACAGCTGATTGTAAAGTCTGGTTCTCTGAGAGAGCTCACAGAGATTTGGACCAGTCCCGTTGACCTGCCGACGGTTGCACCCCCAACCCCAGTTACAGGAACGGAAGTTCGGGTTCGACGCAGATGCAGCTGTTGAGCAGCATATTCGCTGATAAATGAAGCCTGTGAGCCGCTATCTAATAGAGCCCGAAGTTGAAGATAATGCCCAGTGGCAGATCGAACTCCAATTTGAGCCGTAGCTAGCAACACAGGTCCAAGTTGTTGCACCAGTGGTACATAGTTGTGGTCTTGACGATGCGCAAGTGAACTTTCGGTGCGCGTGTGATTTGAATTGACTGCCTCTGGTTGTATTTTATCACCCTCATGTAACATGGTGTGATGCTTTTGTCGACATTTTAAACACGTAAACGATGATGGACATTCTGCGTGAGAATGGTCAACTTTCAGGCAGTTCCTGCACACTTGCGCTTTTGTAACAAACCCCAACCTCTGAACTGGAGATTGCTTACGAAATTCAGGGCAGAACATCAGAATGTGTTTGCCAGAGCAGCTCGGACAGCGAATCACGTTTGTTTGGTGGCTACGTACTGGTTGATGACTCACCGGCTTGGGACACTGTTCCTTCGGCTTAGATTTGGAACACAATCCCATAGCTTCCAGACCTTGAATGCGATTTTCTAGGAACGTTTTCAGCTCGTCATATGTTGGAATGTAATTTGGAGTTGCAAGCGACATCTCCCAGTCCTTAACAGTAACAGGATCCAACCTTTCGGTGACGAGAAAAACAAGCAAATCATCCCACTTAGACGTTGGACGCCCCAATTGCTTAAGAGCACGAACGGCTTCAGTGGTTCCATCCAGAATTTTACGCAGTAACACTGGTGATTCCAAGCTCGTGGTTGGTAGTTTTATGATGTCACGGAGATATGATTTGACAAGCCGCCGCTTATTGTCGTAGCGTTGCTGCAGAATATCCCACGCAATCGGAAAGTTGGCTTCTAAAACAGAGATATTCCTCACTAGCACCTCAGCTTCACCCCGTAGACTGGTTTTTAGGTAATGTAAGCGTTGCACGTTTGAGAGCGATGTATCGTTGATTAGGCAGGTGGTAAACATGTCCTTGAACGACAACCACTCCTGAAAAGAACCATTAAATTTGGGCACATCAATTGCTGGCAAATGTGACTTATGTGTGAATCCATGATCAGCTGCTGTTCGATTTGGCGCTGAGTGTGCCATGGCTTCATGAATCGTCGTCGACAGCTTCTCAATAGAATCGGTGAGTTCACCTAGGGCTTCGCAGTACGCAGCTTCTATTGTTGCAAATCGATCTTCATCCAGCAACCTTTCTACATCTGCTTTATTATCAGCGGTTTTCTCCATCTCAGCAACATCGTCGTGAGCAGCATTATATTTCGTCCAGTATTCATCCAGCAGCTTCTTCCTCGCTACGAAATACCCTTTAGTTTGCTTTTGCTTCGCGGTTTTCTGCGTATTCGCGGAGAAATTTAATATAAATTTCGCGAGTGTTTCTTCTTTGGCCAGAGCTATTATTCTCGCAAATGAAGTCTAATAGTTTTGCAAAAATTAATGAGGAATCAGGTTCCCCGCAAGGGCTGCCAATGTTTAAAGGGTTAGGTAAAGCGCGAAAACCCAGATAACCTGCAAAAGAACTAAAACGCCCAGCTTCCGATCTTGACCACGTTTTTATTTTTTGTGACAGTAGATGACAAGAACACAGTCAAAGATTATGACAGAATGATTGTGCTAGCAGTGTTGCCATCTTCTTAAAGAAAGTTTATGCTGTTAGTGTTGCTATCTTCTTAAAACGTAGTATAAGTTTTCCAAAATACGGGTAGATCGCCGATTTTTAGTTGTAGTTGACAGGTGTTTCAGCTGATACTAAGAGCTCAACTCGTTTTTTTTTTGTGTGTATTCGGCCAAACTATCATTTTTATAAACTGTGTAACTATTTAGTTCGAAGACGTACTAATGAAGCAGACAATTTTAGTGTTAACCAGAATGCACCTCGAGGAGGTAAAGTCTGCGTATCATTCCACACCCTTGGCAGGTACTTTTCTAAGCCATGGTATTTATATGAATACTAATGGAGCTGTCGAATTAATCCAAGGTGTTTTATAAATCTTAGAACTGCCGTTGGGTTACCTTATTTCTTCAACACCTCTCTGTAAACTATGTTTGTCGTTTTTCCCTCAGGCTGTAGAATGGACAGACAGCGAGGTGAGCAAACTGTCGAGCATGCCACATAAAGTTCGCAATGAGAAAAGCAGTCTGCCCTTAAAACAACCCCAGCCTTTTTTAAGGACTGACCCTGAGCCTTATTTATCGTCATGGCAAAACAAACCTTCACTGGGAATTGCAGTCGTTTGAAACGAAACGGATAATCAGATGCGATAAGCGAGATGCGAGGAATGAACACAGTTTCTCCTTAGCCGCATCCAGTAGGAATTATCGCCTCTAACAAATTCTTTTGGAGAACTTTTATCTGCAATCTAGTACCGCTGCACATTTTGAGAAGGTTTAAATTCCTTAAGACCATAACAATGTTAGCTTATGCGAAAGAATGCCTGGGGGATTGAGAGTGTGTACGAATTCCAGTGGGTAATGCACTAATTCTTCTTCCATCTTTCTCTTCTATACTTCCCTCGCCTATCTTTAGAAGTAGTTGCGCAAACTTTTTTCCACACAAGTCGCGTCCCAAATGTACTCTCATATTTTTTTGGAGGTGTTTCTGCTTCGTTGGGCGCCGTGGCGTAAGTGGTTAGTGTGTCGGATCACTACGCGTGAGGTTCCAAGTTCGAATCCTACAAAACACCAAAAAGTTTTTTTCACGGTCCCACCTCTCGCGAGCGTCTGACAAATATCCGAGAGTATTGTTGTCTCGAAAAAGCTTCTCAAATCGCCGTTCGGATACGGCAATAAACTGTAGGTCCCTTCCATTCGTGTGAAAAATATAACGCACACAACATGAGTGGTTGCGAGAAGCTAGGCCCTGGCACTTAATGAGCTGTTGCGCCAAATATTTATTTATTTATTTTTTTCTGCTTCGTTTTTGGCCACAAGTAGAATGATTTTTTTTATCTCGTCAGCACGAGTTCCCCTTGGAACAACGGGCAGCGATTGCCTAAAGTCACCGGCAAGAAGTACAGTGACTCCACCCATCAGCAGAGTATTACTTCGCAAATCCTTTAGCGTTCTATCTAATGCTTCAATGGCTCCCTTGTGTGACACAGTGCACTCATCCCAAACTATGAACTTGCATTCTCGAAGTACCTGAGCCATATTACTTTGCTTAGATATATAACAAAGAGGACTTTCGAAAGTGTTTAAATTAAGAGGTAACTTGAATGCTGAATGCGAAGTCCTGCATTTTGGGTAGATTTCCACAATCTCCTTAAGAAAATCCCAAAGGAAGAATTTCTGTTTGTTGGAGGAGATTTGAATGGACATGTCGGGAAGTCAAACGAAGACTATGAAGACTGCCATGGACAACTAGGATATGACACCAGGAACCTTCCTGGTGAAAACATCTGAAGCATGTGCAAATCACATGGTCTTATCGTGTTAAATACCATGTTCATCAAACAAAGCCGACACCTGATCAATTACAGCAGTGGTGGAGATGAAACTCAGGTTGATTACCATTTGATAGCCAGTTTTGTGAAGCCTCGGGTAAAAGATTGCAAAGTGATCCTGGGAGAGGCAATCGTTCGACAACACCGTCTCCTGCTAACAGAAATTTTTATGAAAACACCGAAGAAAAGCAAACAAACAAGGGTCTCTGAGAAAATCAAATGGTACAATCTGGACAAAGAAAAAGGCGAGGCTTTTGTTTTCGTAATAAAAAATTACCTCTCTCACACCATCAACGGAGTTGAGGATGAAGAGTGCAGAGCACAAAATATGTGGGATTCCCTACAGCGAACTTGCTTAAAGAAGGCCAAATCACTGCTAGGAGCTTAAAAAGGCCACCATCAACACGCCAAGGAAACATGGTGGTGGAGTGATGAAGCTAAGAAGGTGGTAAATGAGAAGAAAGCGGCTTTCAAAGCTTGGTCAAAGTGCCCCTCTAATAATAATGACGAAAAAATTCGCCTCGAAATGGAATACAGATGTTGCAAGAAAAAAGCGAAGAAGAAGTGCACCCAGCTTCAAGCAGAGAGTACGGAGGGCCTGTATCGGGAGCTGAAGAAAATATCTTCCCCGGTTGCTGATGCAAACCAGGCTATCCAGGAGCTGCGAAGACACAATATGAACAAGAGCGCAACTATCTTCAAAATACCCGCCCAAAGAAGGAGGAATGCTCAGGAGATTGGTTCGCCAAAATTCATTAACAATGCTCATGGCCAGCTTCTTGTGGATAACGACAAAATTCTGCAGAGGTGGTGGCAGTATTGTGAAAAACTTTTAAATGAACAGTTTCCCCGGCTATACTTTCCAAGAGCCACCCCTAACCGTTCGATCAAGCTGATGTCACACATCATGAATATCGTTGAGCGGGTAGTAGGTGGCCGACTGCGATAAATAATATGGTTATCTGATGATGAGTGCGGGTTTGTCTCGGGTAAATCAACCACAGATGCAATCCAAAGTATAAGGATCATAATGGAAAAACATCATGATTCCTTAAGAGATTTGCATATTGTATTGGTTGACTTTGAAAATGCATTCGACAGAAAATCACGAGATCTGATATGGGTGGCGCTGAGACATCGAGGGGTCCCAGAAACCTATGTACAGATGATCATGGACATGTACGAAGGAGCAAAGACAAGAGATGCCCCGCTGGAGTAACCGAAGAGTTCCCACTCAAAGTCGGGGTGCACCAGGGAAGCGTTTTAAGTCCTTTGCTCTTTATTACAGTCCTTGATTATATGCTTGAAGGTAAAGTGATGAACCCCAAGGTACATCAGTTATTCTTTGCTAATGACGGAGCCATTATAAGTGAGGATCCTATATCCCTGCCACGAGCACTTGATGTGTGGGTGGACGCTCTGGGGGGAAATGGGTATCGCAGTAGTTCAGAAAAGACAGAGTACTTGTGCTGCCCGTTCTCTGATCCACTCAGGTCTATTCCAGACATTTATTTGAATAGAACAGTGCTTCCCAAGTGGAAAAAGTTCAAATCTGATCTGGGATATATGATCAATAGTAAAGCAATCTGTGATGACGTCATCAATCATCGCGTAAGCATAGTGTGGATGAAGTGGGGAGAAAATTCCGCTATCTTCTGTGACAGAAAAATGCCCCCTAAGTTGAAAGGAAGGCTCTACACCGCAGTTGTACGTCCAGCGCTCACATTCGGTTCACAATGTGGACGATGTACAAAACATATGAGAGTAAATTAACGGCAGCTGAAATGAAGATGCTTCGCATGACAGCAGGAGTGACAAAGCTTGATCGAATAAGAAGTTCGAAGATCCGTGGAAGCTTTCACATCAAGGAAACCATCGTAAAAAAAATAGAGCGCGACCGGCTCTGCTGGTATTGCCACGTCATTTGAACCCGCTTAAAAAAGCAATATCAATGCACGAAATGCACTGAAGTGGGAGGGTTATTATCCCTTATTTTCGGATCATAACCTCGCTGATAAGAGGAAGAAGAAGAAGACTCGATAAAATATTACTCGTAGCTAAGAACCTTTACTTCAAAAATTTCACAATATACTATAACTTATATTAACTCAGTTAAATTCTTTGAATTAGCTCTACGGATTCTGGGGATAGCCATTTATTGCACCTAATGAATCCCTTCTCGAAAAGTACAAGGGTATCTCGATCTCCACCAAGAAGATCGAACGTCTCCGGAAAAAGAAGTCCGCCGGAAGTGCAAGCGCGTGAAAAACGGGACTCAGCGAAATCAAAAAGCATTCAGGAGGAAAACGACGTACTCCGTACCAAGCTTACCGAAATGGAGCTACTCTATCGTGAGCTTAAGAAAAAGGTAGATTTACTCAGGCAAGAAAATAATACCATAAGAAATACGTATCTACAAAAAGAAAATACAGTTAGCTCACCTATTCGCGAATACCAGACGGATGAAGAAGAGCTAACACGCGAAACGAATTGGATCGAAAAGAAGCAACCCAGCAAAAAACGCAAAGCTGGTTCCTCACCGGAAGTCGAGCCACAAAGAGATGAAAAGCGCAAGGAGTTACAAGAAAAGCAACAACAACCAAAATTACGTCCTCCGCCACCGATAAACGTCGTTGGAATTACAGACTATAATAAGTTGCATTGCCTCCTTAAAGGAACTCTGGCTTCGAAGTTTAAGGTGACATCTCTGCGAAACAATACGTGGAAAATCAATGTCGATGATGCCGACGGTTACCGATCAGTATCTAAAAAATTGAATGCCGAAAAGATTCAGTGGTATACTTATGAAAATAAGTTAGAAAGACCACTGCGTGTTGTAGCAAGGGGACTCCACCCCTCGTGCACTAAAGAAGATGTAATGCACGACCTTCAAAACAAAGGCTTTAAAATTCTTGATGCCGTCAATATTATCAAGAAGGAGAAGCAACAGTCGGAGGGAGATCATGAAAAATTGGTAAAGCGCGGTCTTCCACTATTCATGCTTAGTTTTGATAAAGACGAAAATAAAGATATTATATATGGTATCAAGACTATTCTAAACATCGTGGTCAAAATCGAACCCATGCGTAAGACCTCCAGATCGATCCCGCAGTGTAAGCGCTGTCAAGGCTTCAATCACACGCAGACTTACTGCCAGAAAGAGCGGCGATGCGTCAAATGCGCAGGTAAACATCTCTCGGAAGAGTGTCACCTAAACAAGCAAACCCCAGCCACTTGTATAAATTGCAAACGAAAACATCCTACGAACTATCGAGGTTGCGAAGTGGCGAAAGAGCTTCAAAAACGCCGCGATACGCTAAAAAATTCGATGCGTCCGAATATGAAACCAATCAAGAACAGACCCAAAATAGCTACGAAAAAAGCAGCGAAAGATAGAAAGTCCGTCAATATTAACTTAAGATCGGCTAATGATAAAAAATCCGAAAGTAATAGAGATAAGGTAACAGAAGCAAAATCTCCGAATATTGGCGTGCAGTCTTATGCTCAAGCGGCGAAGACAGTTAAGGGTACGTACACGACCGACAACTCACGGGAGATCAAAGCAAGAAACCGTCCAAACTTTAATGTAAAAACTCCTTCTCAAGTTGCGACATTGAAAAATAGTGATAGAGGTAGTTCAGAAGATCATGTATCCAATATTTTTTCCCTAATTCTTGCGAAACTTGAAGAGCAATGCAAAACAAATAAACTAATTTTCGAGAGACTAGTTGCACTAGAAAACAACATTCATAACACGCGCACTTCAACCCGAATATGAAAGAAACGCTTAAAATTCTTACTTGGAACGCCAACGGGCTCATACAAAGACTCGACGAGTTAGAAATATTTATGCGAGAGAAAGATATTGATATATGCTTGGTCTGTGAAACTCATCTGAAAAAGCAATCGAATATTAAGATAAGGGGATATAGCGGATATCACGCCTTTCACCCATCGGAAAGAGCCAGAGGCGGATCATCTTTGTTTATAAAAGAAAATATCGAACACTCAGCGGAAATAAAAATTGAATTAGAAGCAATGCAAGTAAGCACGGTGCGCGTTAGAAATAGACATTTTGCTTTCAACATTTCGTCTATATATTGTCCACTGCGATGTAAACTTGAAGAAAGTGATTTCACAAACATCTTCAACTTCCTTAAACCAAATTTTATTATTGGTGGTGACTTCAACGCGAAACACCCCTTCTGGGGCTCAAGATACGCCTCTCAGAAAGGTAGAAAGCTTTATAATGCGGGTATGCAATTCAGTTGTGATTTTTACTCGACGGATAAACCAACATATTGGCCAACTGATAGAAATAAGATACCAGATCTGATTGATTTCTTTGTTGTTAAAGGAATATCTAGCAACTGTATAAAAGTTGAAGAAAGCTTTGATCTCTCCTCTGATCATTCTCCAATCATTATGACGATAAGCGAAGCTTTGATTAAAAAAGTAGGACCGGCCAGATTAACTGGCGCGAAAACTAATTGGGACGGCTTTAAAAAAGATATTGAAGCAAATATTGAGCTGAGCGTATCACTTAAAACGCCCTATGAACTTGAAGTTGAAGTAGATCGCTTCGTCGAAATCTTACAGGATGCCGCGTGGAAGAATACTCCCAAACTAAAGAGAACCCCGGCTAGTTACATTAAAATTTATCCGCAGGAAATAAAAGAGATGATTAAGGAGAAGAGAAAAGCGCGTAAAAGATGGCAACAAACTCGGGCTTCGCAACATAAAGCACATCTTAACCGTTTGTGCAACTCACTAAAACGATCTATTAAAGACCTTAAGAATAATGAAATACAAACTTACCTAGAAAGCTTAACGGCCGAAAAAGATTCTAATTACTCGCTTTGGAAGGCTATAAAAGGTATTAAAAAACCTCAAATTCAAGCCGCGCCAATTATAAAAGGTATTAAAAAACCTCAAATTCAAGCCGCGCCAATTAGGAAAAATCAAGACGAATGGGCCAGGCATGATAAAGAGAAAGCGCAAGTTTTCGCCGCCCACCTGGAAGAAACTTTCAAACCGTTTGATGGACAAGCTCTTATTGAAAATATAAATACGTCGTATATAGACAATAGCGTAATAAGAAATGCAACGCTTACCGAACTTAAGGAAGAAATAAAGAAACTTAAACCTAAGAAAGCTCCTGGATACGACCTAATTACGGGAGAGGTTCTTAAAGCACTACCAAGAAAAGCTCTAATTAAGCTTCTGTTCATTATAAACGCCGCGATTAGACTAGAATATGTTCCCAGTCAATGGAAAGTCGCCGAAGTTATAATGGTCCTTAAGCCTGGAAAACCGCCGAATGAAAAAACCTCTTATAGACCGATTTCGCTTCTTCCAATTATATCCAAAGTGTTCGAGAGAATATTGGTTAGGCGAATACAGCCGGTTATAGAAGAAGGGCATCTCATCCCTGATCATCAATTCGGATTTAGAAGTAAGCATTCTACAGTTGAACAAGTACATCGAATAACACATGTAATCGAAAAATCACTTGAAGAAAAAAAGATTTGTTCAAGCGTATTCCTTGACGTTTCTCAAGCCTTTGACAAGGTCTGGCACGAAGGCTTAAAGTTTAAATTACGACAAGTTCTGCCAGAGCACCTATATAATATTTTGAAGAACTGCCTTACGAATAGGCTATTCCGCGTCAAATGTGGAAACGAATATTCAGATTTCAAGGAAATAATGGCTGGGGTGCCGCAAGGAAGCGTTCTTGGTCCAGTCTTATATCTATTATACACTCGTGATATACCGCAAGTAGAAGGCACTAAGCTAGCTACATTTGCCGACGACACTGCTATCTTGACAGTAGGTAAAACGGTCGAAGATACTACAGAAAAACTGCAAGAAGCTTTGAATAGAGTAAATGAATGGACAAAGATTTGGCGAATCGCACTCAATGAGACCAAATCTGTTCATGTAAATTTTACTTATAAAAAAATAAATAATTTGCCGATCTTTTCAAACTCGGTTCAAATCCCGTTTGCAAACGAGGCTAAGTATCTTGGAATGACACTTGATACAAAGCTGAAATGGAAAACGCATGTTAAGAAAAAACGCAAAGAACTAGATAACAAATATCGAGAAATGTATTGGTTACTTGGAAAATATTCCAAGGTTAATATATATAACAAACTGCTTTTATATAAGCAAGTGCTAAAGTACTACTACTACTACTACTACTACTACTACTACTACTACTACTACTACTACTACTACTACTACTACTACTACTACTACTACTACTACTACTACTACTACTACTACTACTACTACTACTACTACTACTACTACTACTACTACTACTACTACTACTACTACTACTACTACTACTACTACTACTACTACTACTACTACTACTACTACTACTACTACTACTACTACTACTACTACTACTACTACTACTACTACTACTACTACTACTACTACTACTACTACTACTACTACTACTACTACTACTACTACTACTACTACTACTACTACTACTACTACTACTACTACTACTACTACTACTACTACTACTACTACTACTACTACTACTACTACTACTACTACTACTACTACTACTACTACTACTACTACTACTACTACTACTACTACTACTACTACTACTACTACTACTACTACTACTACTACTACTACTACTACTACTACTACTACTACTACTACTACTACTACTACTACTACTACTACTACTACTACTACTACTACTACTACTACTACTACTACTACTACTACTACTACTACTACTACTACTACTACTACTACTACTACTACTACTACTACTACTACTACTACTACTACTACTACTACTACTACTACTACTACTACTACTACTACTACTACTACTACTACTACTACTACTACTACTACTACTACTACTACTACTACTACTACTACTACTACTACTACTACTACTACTACTACTACTACTACTACTACTACTACTACTACTACTACTACTACTACTACTACTACTACTACTACTACTACTACTACTACTACTACTACTACTACTACTACTACTACTACTACTACTACTACTACTACTACTACTACTACTACTACTACTACTACTACTACTACTACTACTACTACTACTACTACTACTACTACTACTACTACTACTACTACTACTACTACTACTACTACTACTACTACTACTACTACTACTACTACTACTACTACTACTACTACTACTACTACTACTACTACTACTACTACTACTACTACTACTACTACTACTACTACTACTACTACTACTACTACTACTACTAGTAGTAGCCTAGCCTAGCCTAGCCTAGGTAGGCATGCCTGTCGTAAGAGGCGACTAAAATCCACCCTCCGTATACCGAGTATAGCGTATACAAAAAAACATGCAATGAACAAAACAAAAGATTTAAATACCCCAGGTGGCAGTCCAGGGAAACTGGAAAATCCACCCTCTTCGGAGGTCGGCTCTACGGATTCTGGGGAGAGCCATTTATTGCACCTTATAAATCCCTTCTCAAAAAGTACAAGGGTATCTCGATCTCCACCAACAAGATCGAACGTCTCCGGAAAAAGAAGTCCGCCGGAAGCGCAAACGCATGAAAAACGGGACTCAGCGAAATCTAAAAGCATTGAGGAGGTAAACGACGTACTCCGTACCAAGCTTAGCGAAATGGAGCTACTCTATCGTGAGCTCAAGAAAGAGGTAGATTTACTCAGGCAAGAAAATAATACCCTAAAAAACACGTACCTACAAAAAGAAAATACAGTTAGCTCACATCGCTCACCTAGTCGCGAATACCAGACGGATGAAGAAGAGCTAACACGCGAAACGAATTGGGTCGAAAAGAAACGACCAAGCAAAAAACGAAAAGCTGGTTCCTCACCGGAAGTCGAGCCACAAAAAGATGAAAAGCGCAAGGAGATGCAAGAAAAGCAACAACAACCAAAATTACGTCCTCCGCCACCGATAAACGTCGTTGGAATTACGGATTATAACAAGTCGCATTGCCTCATTAAAGGAACTCTGCCATCGAAGTTTAAGGTGACATCTCTGCGAAACAATACGTGGAAAATCAATGTCGATGATGCCGACGGTTACCGATCAGTATCTAAAAAATTGAATGCCGAAAAGATTCAGTGGTATATTTATGAAAATAAGTTAGAAAGACCACTGAGTGTTGTAGCAAGGGGACTCCACCCCTCGTGCACTAAAGAAGATGTTATAAACGACCTTCAAGACAAAGGCTTTAAAATTCTTGATGTCGTTAGTATTATCAAGAAGGAGAAGCAACAGTCGGAGGTAGATCAGGAAAAATTGGCAAAGCGCGGACTTCCACTATTCATGCTTAGTTTTGATAAAGACGAAAATAAAGATATTATATATGGTACCAAGATTATTCTAAACATCGTGGTCAAAATCTAACCTATACGTAAGAGCTCCAGATCGATCCCGCAGTATAAGCGCCGTCAAGGCTTCAATCATACGTACCTAGACTTACTGCCAGAAAGAACCGCGATGCGTTAAATGCGCAGGTAAACATCTCTCGGAACAGTGTCACCTAAATAAGCAAATACTACCCACCTGTACAAACTGCAAAGGAAAATATCCTGCGAACTATAGAGGTTGCGAAGTGGCGAAAGAGCTTTAAAAACGGCGCGATACAAAAATTCCATGCGCCCGAATATGAAACCAATCAAGAACAGACCCAAGATAGCTACGCAAAAAGCAGCGAGACATAGCAAATCCATCAATATTGACTTAAGATCGGTTAATGAAAAAAAATCCAAAAGTAGTAGAGATAAGGTGATAGAAGCAAAATCTTCGAATATTGGCTGGCAGTCTTATGCTCAAGCGGCGGAGACAGTTAAGGGTACGTACACGACCGACAACTCACGGGAGATCAAAGCAAGAAACCGTCCAAACTTTAATGTAAAGACTCCTGCTCAAGTTGCGACATTGGAAAACGGTGATAGAGGTAGTTCAGAAGATCATGTATCCAATGTTTTTTCCCTAATTCTTGCGAAACTTGAAGAGCAATGCAAAACAAATAAACTAATTTTCGAGAGACTAGTTGCACTAGAAAACAACATTCATAACATGTGCACTTCAACCCGAATATGAAAGAAACGCTTAAAATTCTTACTTGGAACGCCAACGGGCTCATACAAAGACTCGACGAGTTAGAACTATTTATACGAGAAAAGGATATTGATATATGGTATGCTTAGTCTGTGAAACTCATCTGACAAAGCAATCGAATATTAAGATAAGAGGATATAGCGTGTATCACGCCTTTCACCCATCGGAAAGAGCCAGAGGCGGATCATCTTTGTTTATAAAAGAATCTATCGAACACTCAGCAGAAATACAGATTGAATTAGAAGCAATGCAAGTAAGCACGGTACGCGTTAGAAATATATGAATATTGTCCTCTGCGATGTTAACTTGAAGAAAACGATTTCACAAACATCTTCAACTTCCTTAAACCAAATTTTATTATTGGTGGTGACTTCAACGCGAAACACCCCTTCTGGGGCTCAAGGTACGGCTCTCAGAAAGGTAGAAAGCTTTATAATGCGGGTATGCAATTCAGTTGTGATTTTTACTCGACGGGTAAACCAACATATTGGCCGACTGATAGAAATAAGATACCAGATCTGATTGATTTCTTTGTTGTTAAAGGAATATTTGGCAACTGTATAAAAGTTGAAGTAAGCTTTGATCTCTCCTCTGATCATTCTCCAATCATTATGATGATAAGCGATGCTCTGATTAAAAAAGTAGGACCGGCCAGATTAACCGGCGCGAAAACTAATTGGGATGGCTTTAACAAAGATATTGAAGCAAATATTGAGCTGAGCGTATCACTTAAAATGCCCTATGAACTTGAAGTTTAAGTAGATCGCTTCGTCGAAATCTTAAAGGATGCCGCGTGGAAGAATACTCCCAAACCAAAGAGAACCCCGGCCAGTTACATTCAAACTTATCCGCAGGAAATAAAAGAGATGATTAAGGAGAAGAGAAAAGCGCTCCGCAACATAAAGCACATCTTAACCGTTTGTGCAACTCACTAAAAAGATCTATTAAAGACCTTAAGAAAGCTTAACGGCACAAAAAGATTATAACTATTCGCTTTGGAAGGCTATAAAAGGTATTAAAAAACCTCAAATTCCAGCCGCCCCAATTAGGAAATATCACCACGAATGGGTCAGGCATGATAAAGAGAAAGCGCAAGTTTTTTGCCGCCCACGTGGAAGAAACTTTCAAACCGTTTGATGGACAAGCTCTTATTGAAAATATAAATACGTCGTATATAGACAATAGCGTAATAAGAAATGCAACACTTACCGAACTTAAGGAAGAAACAAAGAAAGTTAAACCTAAGAAAACTCCTGGATATGACCTGATTACGGGAAAGGTTCTTAAAGCACTACCAAGAAAAGCTCTGATTAAGCTTCTGTTCATTATAAACGCCACAATTAGACTAGAATATGTTCCCAGTCAATGGAAAGTCGCCGAAGTTATAATGGTCCTTAAGCCCGGAAAACCGCCAAATTAAAAAACTTCTTATTGACCGATTTTACTTCTTCCAATCATATCCAAGGTGTTCGAGAGAATATTGATTAGGCAAATACAGCCGGTAATAGAAGAAGGGCATCTCATCCAGGATCATCAATTCGGATTCAGAAGTAAGCATTCTACAGTTGAACAAGTACATCGAATAACAAATGTAATCGAAAAATCACTTGAAGAAAAAAAGATTTGTTCAAGCGTATTCCTTGACATTTCTCAAGCCTTTCACAAGGTCTGGCACTGTTGGCAACTACAATAACCACACGCAGTGACGTCACCATTATTTAACATCTCTTAAAGAATACACCAAATAATGTACACAAAACTTAAAGTAATTCTAATACTAAAGTGTTATATAATCAATTACTAATACTTACTTACTATAATGTATTATTTAACACTAAGATAATTTATAATTATTATATAAAAGTAAATACATTGGCGCCAAAATTCTTTGTATAAAAACGACATAACCCAAATAAACATATATAGTCGAACAAAGGTTAAGAGAAGGTCCTTACAATGCCAGATTCCTCCAACTGGAAAAGGAATTCATGCGATATAAACTGGACATTTTGGGGGTAAGTGAAGTAAGATGGTTAGAAGCGGGCGAGTACCAGTCTCCAACGCGTAACACTGTACTACTCTATTCTGGAAGACCATCCGGAAGTCCGCGAGAATATGGAGTCGGACTACTGCTAATAACAACAGCACGCAAGGGCCTAATTTCCTGGCAGCCTCATGGTGATAGGATTTTGACGGCCAGATTCCGGACTAGAGTACGACGTGTCACCATCATACAATGTTACGCCCCAACGAATAGTTCGTCTGAGGACGAAAAGGAGAGCTTCTACAATCTCTTAAGCGCCGTCTTCAACACAACACCAAATGGAGACATTGTCATAGTGATGGGGGATTTGAATGCCAAGGTAGGCAGCGACAACGAAGGGCTCAAGCATGTAATCGGGAAACATGGTCTAGGCAACCGCAATGACAACGGCGAAAGGTTTGTGGATTTCTGCAATGCCAACCGCCTTGTGATAGGTGGCACCATGTTTGAGCACAAGACCTGCCACAAAGTCAGCTGGGTTTCCAACGACAGGCAAGCAACCTCCAACCAAATTGACCATTTTGCTATCAGTCGCCGCTTTAGAAGCAGTCTCCTGGACGTCCGAAACAGACGAGGGGCAGATGTGGGGATAGTACGTGATCACCATCTTATGATAGCTACTCTCCAACTACGCACTGCTGCAGTTCGAAGATCCCACGACAACACAAGAATGCCCAGGTTCAACATCGATAGACTTAGTGATCCCTCAGTGCGCCAACAATTAAGGGAGCACTTTTCGTAAGGTGTGGAAGCAATCAGCAGCTCAATGCCCGCAACCATCCAAGACCATTGGTGTGCTGTGAAAAATGTTTTTACATCTGGTGCTGAAAGAATTGTCGGTCGATCGCAGGGAAGACATAGGGCGTGGCTTTCCGAGGATACCTGGAGAAGGATTGACGAACGAAAACAGCTAAAAGCTCGCGTTGCAGCTACCACAGCAGCAGGAAGAAGCGAGCTAGAGTCCCTATATCGCATGAAGATGAGAGAAGTTCAGCGTAGCGTACGACGTGACAAGCGCAACTACATCAACGCGCTGGCTACATAACCAGAAGAAGCTGCACAGAGGTGCGACAGCAGGACTGACTACGGAATCACGAAAGAGCTGACAGGTGGTCGCAGCTCCAGCCAATACCCAGTGAAAAGCCTAGACGGCTCCTTGCTCATTTCGGATGAGGACCAGCTCAAGAGATGGAAAGAGCATTTTGCTACGGTTTTGAACCGTGTATTCGCTAGCGATATGCTCCCAAATCAGACTGAGATGCCCGAGGTGAGAAGTTCCCGATTACGCACCACGACTCCCAGTAAATATGAGATCATTACCGCGATCAAGGCACTCAAAACCAACAAGGCGGTAGGACTTGACGGTATTCCAGCAGAGCTCTTACGAGCAGCGCCAACAACATCGGCTGAGCTTCTGCTTCCACTTATAGATAGAGCTTGGGAAGCTGAGAGCTTTCCTAACGAGTGGAAAAAGGGAATGATCGTCAAGCTTCCTAAGAAAGGAAATTTATTGGAGTGCGGAAACTGGAGGGGTATCTGCGTGCTGCCTGCTGTAGCTAAGATAATAGCTAAAATCATCCTTGAGCGAATCAAACAACATCTCGAAGACACACTCGATGCCGAACAAGTAGGTTTCCGCTCTGGATCCTCCTGTGCCGACCACATCAACACCCTGCGGATTATCATCGAACAGTGTGTTGAATATCGATCGCCACTGCACCTGCTGTTCATCGATTTTGAGAAGGCGTTCGATAGTGTCAACAGGGAGTTTATTTGGCGTGCCTTACGCAGGAGAGGCATTCCCGATAAACTAATTGCTATTATCAAAGCTACATATGAAGGCTCCAAATGTCACGTTCTGCACAGGGGGAGGTTGTCTGAGGAATTTGAGATCCAAAGTGGGGTAAGACAAGGCTGTATCCTTTCACCAATATTATTCCTATTGGTGATTAGCGATGTGCTTCATGCAGCTTTGTCGACGGGAAACGGAGGAATTCGATGGACTCTTACATCTCAACTGAAACATCTTGACTACGCAGACGATGTATGCTTACTCTCCCACAGAATTATGGACCTCCACCAAATGACAGCAGATGTGGAGAGGGAGGCAGGTGTCGTCGGGCTGAAAATCAATACGACAAAAACTAAAATCATCAGCCTTGGAACTAACTCATCGGCTCAAATATGCATTGCTGGACAACCGGTAGAGAGAGTAGAGGATTTTCAGTATCTTGGGTGTATTGTCTCGACCGATGGTGGAACCGAACTGGATATAACCAACAGGATCGCCAAAGCAAAGTCCGCGTTCGGGATGTTGTCCAAAATATGGCGAAGCAATGCAATCAGTTTGAGCACCAAAATAAGACTGTTCCGCTCCAACGTTGAATCCGTGCTGCTATATGGTTGCAGCACGTGGAGAGTGACCACTACTATCACCAGAAAGCTGCAAACGTTCGTTAATAGGTGTCTGCGCAATATCTTAAGGATTTTCTGGCCCAATCGTATCTCTAACGAACACCTTTACGAGAGAACGGGTCAGGAACCAATAGGCACAACTATCCAACGGCGGAAGTGGCAGTGGATTCGTCACACGTTCCGAAAGGGTGAAAGCTCCATAGCGAACCATGCTATGCAATGGAACCCTCTAACTCAGGATGGCAGAAAACCGCGGAAAACATGGCGCAGAACAGTCGAGAAGGAGGTACGGCAGTTAGGGAAAAGTTGGGGAGAACTCAGACACATTGCCAGAAACCGTACCCGATGGCGCGTAGGCGTAGTAGAGGCCCTAGGACCCACAAGGGGATACAGGACATAAGGAAGGAAGGAACAAAGGTTGCGTTTCAATAAAATACAAAATGCAAATCTCTTTTCTACACTTTTCGATTGTATTTTGAAGTGAAAAAGTAAATTTTAGATTCCCCTAAAATCCGTGATTGGCATCTCGAGGTATCTCGCCTTCGTCATTAGAAGCACAAGACTTATAGTGGAAAGGTCCAACCTTTTTGCGAAGGCAATGGGAATTTCAGGAACCAGAGCAGCTATTATCAACAGAGACAGTGGAAGAGAATAAAAAGGTTCAAACCCATCTTGTTAGAACACCAGACACGTATGATAGTATGAACAGAGTTATTCACAAGTTCTCTCGGTTGTCAAGGGTACTCCGAGTCTTAGCCTTTTGCTTACTATTCATACAGAACTGTCGAACGCAGCCGAGAGCTAGGAAAATGAGCACTATCGAACCAAAAGAATTGCAACAAGCTACATTCGTCGCGATTCGTACCACTCAAAAGGACATGTGCTTATCAGAACCACACAAAGCTCCTAACGCTATACCAAAGGGTATGAGAGTACTCAACCCCTTCTTCGACGGACAGGGCATCCTTCGCGTAGGAGGACGACTTCAATTCGCACTTCTACCCTATGAACAAAAGCACCCAATAATACTGCACACAAAACATCACTTTGCGGAACTCGTAATCAGCGATGCATATCATCGAACTCTTCACGGAGGATTACAGCAGATGGTGGCATACATTCGGACCAAATATTGGATAATAAACATAAAAAGGGCTGTTGAAAGGTGTATTCACCAGTGCGTTGTATGCTTCCGACATAAGCCTCAACACATGCAGCAGTTGATGGGGAGTCTGCCTGCACCTCGGGTCCGAATGGCCCGACCATTTGCGATTGCTGGAGTCGATTACGCTGGACCGATTGAGATTAATAGTTGGAAGGAACGTAATGCGAAGAGTATTAAAGGGTACTTTGCGATCTTCATTTGTTTAGCGACCACGGCTATACACATTGAGGCGTTTTTGGCTGCCTTTCAACGCTTTACTGCACGGAGGTATATGCAGCCAAATCCATAGCGATTGCGGAACCAATTTTGTTGGACCTGGCAGAGAACTGGACCGTATGCTGAAAGAAGCAAAACACGATTGGGCAGAAGTCGCAGAAATCCTTTATGATCAAGGAACAAAGTGAAATTTCATCCCTCACGCTTCGCCTCACTTCGGTGGACTCTGGGAAGCGGGAGTAAAATCAATCAAACACCATTTAAAACGCGCGACAGGAAACGAGAAGCTTACATTTGAGGAGCTGTACACCTTACTCGCACAGATAGAGGCCTGTCTGCATTCCAAACCTTTATGCCCTCTCTCGGACAACCATGAGGACTTGGACGTCATAACGCCAGGACATTTTTTAATAGGCGAAGCGTTACACACCGTACCTCAAGGAGACACATCGAGGCAAACGTAAGCACTATCGATCGCTGGAGAGGAATTCAATGTTTTGCCGATGGCTTTTGGCGAAAATGGTACAGTGAGTACCTTTCGCGCCTACAACAAAGGCCAAAGTGGCTTAAAACAGAGGACCAACCGAGAATAGGAGATCTCGTCATCGTCAAGGATGAACGATCACCACCTTCCCATGGATGCTGCCCGCATAGAACAGGTACATCCAGGAGCCGACGGTCTTATTCGCGTGGTAACACTCAGGACAAAAACCGGCAAACTCAAACGTCCTCTATCAAAAATTTGTTAGCTGCCGTCGAACAAAACCAACGAAAACGACACATTAATTTAAAAACTTCAACACCTAAACTGTCAAACACTACAAACACTTCAACAATTCAAACAAATTTCACTACCTTCCCACACAATACCCAGAAAAACGCAAAGGATAAAATATTTAGCCATATTCTTTATTCAAATTATAAAATACAATTAAATCAACACAATTCACAAATATAAATTAAGCTAATCCAAAACGTAAACACTAGCACATCCAGGTACGTATGTACAATTTCAAGTACATTACATAGTCTAACACAAAACGGGGCATCAGTTGCAAATCGAATAAGCGGAACTGATGCTTCATCGTCACTGATGAACAGCTGACAGACACCCATCGCCACCCACAAATGTCACAATCGATCGAACGGTAAGGTTAAATATACACTTCGCATGTAAACAAGCCATGCGACGGGTATTAACACAACGCGTACCAACGCATTCGACCGAACAGTTTATGCACAACAAAATCATAATTGATCTGCACTTGTAAGTAAAAGACATTAATGCACTTCACAAACTCAAAATTTATACACCTTTTTGCACTCCACACAAACTCGTTCAAATTACCGCGAAACACCGAAAATCGCGAAACAAAACGATCAACAAAATTTTCCGATGAACCAGTAAAATTCATTCATAAAATCGCACGTGAGGATATCATATGAATTAATTAAAATCTTAATGAAATAAAACTCTCCTGTGTTCCGAAATCAGCAAAACTCCTCGATAATAACTCAACAAAAATACATAAAATAAAACCACAAAAGAAAAAATCACAAACCACAAAAACAAAAAAACACAAAACACAAAACACTCCCGACGATTAATATACGACACGGTTTACTATCATGATTACCCACGTCTAATTCATCCCATTCATCGTTACAACGCTAGTGCGAAAAGGATAAACGGGCAACAAAGAGTACATATGATGGCAGACGTAAGAGAAAGGCAGATGTCTATCAACCACCGATCGTCCAAAGTCATCGACTTATCGTCTTATCACCAGGGCTGCCGAAGTGACTACTAAGGGAGTATTCTGACTCCCCTCTCATGCACTGTACTCCCGTACTCCTCTCATCGTAATTTTACTCCCTTTACAATATTTCAATTTTTTTTTTAAATAGATACGTACTAATTTGAGTATTTTGTTTTGAAAATTTTATTTTGAATAGTCCGCTATTCCGCCACCTGTCATAAAATGTGCTGTCATTTTCTGATAGATAAGACGTTAAATAACTAATTCAAATGGAATGAAATCGCTTCAACAAGGCATTGAAATTCTTAAAATTCACTACAAACATTCACTGGAACAATTCGAAAAGTTAGAAGATTCCTCGGTCGACGCGAAGCACCTTCTCGCATAGTAATTGCTAAATTGGTTCAGAAATTTGAACTTCTGGGACAAGTTTATGATGTGAAAAACCAAAATCGTGCAGGTGGAGCAACAACAACTAGAAATATTGCTCGAAGTGTGGCCGAAAACCCGGAAGAAAGGAGACCCTCTGAACTGCGCCAACTATAGGGGTATAAGTCTTCTCAACATCGCATATAAGATCCTATCTGCCGTATTATGTGAACGCCTAAACCCGATCGTTACCAACCTGATAGATCAATGCGGTTTCAAGTCGGGAAAGTCCACCATTGACCAAATATTCACACTACGGCAGATCTTGGAAAAAACCCATGAATATAAAATCGATACGCATTGTGAGGGTATCTTTCTTCAAAGGCTGAGGTGGGCTCGCCGGCCCCAGGGTTAACCCAAAGGAACACCCTAGACTTTGGGAAAGAGGTTCTTTATTTATAATTAGAATGGTTCGATACAATATTGTTTCGTTAACAATGAAAAGGGTTTCTTAGCTAACAATACTTATACCTAACAATATACGAATAACTTAAGCTAATGTTGGTCGTCCTGCGGCTGGTGCTGGTACGGGCCGGGGTTATGCGTCCGGTTGTCTGGCTCGGTTCGGTACGTCGGCGGGCAGGAGTTTCAGTCTGCACTTCGGGCAGGCTTCGAAGGTCGCAGCCCGCACTTAGGGCAGGCTTGCGATGACCCAGTCCGCACTTAGGGCAGGCTTAGGAAGGATCCAGTCCGCACTAAGGGCAGGCTTGGAATGTAGCCGTCCGCACTTAGGGCAGGCGTGCTGTGACCCAGTCCGCACTTAGGGCAGCCTTGGGAAGGATCCAGTCCGCACTTAGGGCAGGCGTGCTGTGACCCAGTCCGCACTTAGGGCAGGCTTGGGAAGGATCCAGTCCGCACTTAGGACAGGCTTGGAATGTAGCCGTCCGCACTTAGGGCAGGCGTGCTGTGACCCAGTCCGCACTTAGGGCAGGCTTGGGAAGGATCCAGTCCGCACTTAGGGCAGGCTTGGAATGTAGCCGTCCGCACTTAGGGCAGGCGTGCTGTGACCCAGTCCGCACTTAGGGCAGGCTTGGGAAGGATCCAGTCCGCACTTAGGGCAGGCGTGCTGTGACCCAGTCCGCACTTAGGGCAGGCTTGGGAAGGATCCAGTCCGCACTTAGGGCAGGCTTGGAATGTAGCCGTCCGCACTTAGGGCAGGCGTGCTGTGGCTCGACAAAGGGCGGCAAATCCGCTGTAATTTACTTAATTTGTTTCCCTCAGAAGGGGAGAAACCTATCGGACGGGCCGGCTATGGCTAGTAGCAGAACCGTGGATTATTGCCCTATCACCGAGGTGAAGGCAGAAAATTGTGGAAAGTCGTAAGACCAATTCCGAGAGGCTGTCAAGAGTACACGAGATTGGTACTTTCCCCACTTGAGCAGACTCTCCCGACTGACTCTCATCCACACTCCTTTATGGAAAAGTCCTACAAGACGAGAATATGAATTTTGAGCCAATGCAAAATTTCCTCCACATTCTCGTCTGCGACCTTTGTATTTACATTTTCTCCTCTTGTTTGACAGGAGATTCGGTATCGCTACCTGCCAACAGATGGCGGCCTCCGCATTAGGTGGTTAGTGGAGTGTGGATGATCGCTTCTGGGGTGATGGATTATGTCACTTCGTTACATTCCCCTCCTTCTTCGGCAGACGAGAACCTTCTCGTCGTAAACTGTCACTGGCCTGTAGAGGGGAATCTAACATATTTTTCTTTCAATCAGGACTCTAATAGTTCTTACAACTAACTCAACTATAAATATGAAAGACTAAAGAAAAAAAAAATAATAAAAAAAAAGATATTACGACTAACAATAATAGAAAAAAGACTAATTATGATGACGGTGTCTGCAGAACTTCAGGCGGTCGGGGCTGCGACCATCGTGATCTGATGTACGTTGGTGAGGTCGGTGTAGTTGGTGGTGACGGTGAGGTGACTGCTTCGACCTTAGACTATGGCGGAGGTTTTGACAGTGCCGGTTTGGCCATGGTTAACGTTGAGCCTATTGATGATGAGGGCTCGTTGTCTTGTGTCGGCAATGGTCTCAATGATCCCAGTCTAGTAATCGGCGTAAAGGCTAACGGTAGACTTGCTGGTGGAAAAGGCCACAGCATTGTTTCTTCTTGCGGTGTTTGTGTAACATTTCGCAATGACGGCGGCGGCATGACATCTGACGGTGACGACAAGTTGGCATCTCTCAACTCTGGCGGCACTGATGTCGACGGTAATGACGGTGCTGGTATCTGTGACGGCGGTTCTGGTAACGGTGATGACGGTGACGGCGGTAGCGACGGTGACGGCGGTGCTTTGACATCTGGTGGGTGCGACCAGTTGGACTTTCGCAATTCTGGCGGCACTGATGTCGACGGTAATGGCGGTTCTGATATCGGTGCTGATAGTTCTGGTGATGACGGTGACGGCGGTGGTATGACATCTGACTGTGGCGGCAATTTGGAGTTTGACGACACTGATATCATTCCTGATGGTGGTGACATCGGTAGGGACGGTGACGGCGGTGGTTTGACATATAGTGGGTGCGACCAATTGGAGTTTCGCAACTCTGGTGGCACTGATGTCGACGGTGATGACGGTTCTGGTAGCAGTGATGACGGTGACGGCGGTGGTATGACATCTGACGGTGGCGACCATTTGGAGCTTGACAACTCTGACGACACTGATGTCATTCCTAATGGTGGTGAAAGCGGTAGGGACGGTGACGGCGGTGGTTTGACA
The DNA here is from genome assembly GCA_945910035.1 of Brachypalpus laphriformis. Lineage (NCBI taxonomy): Eukaryota > Metazoa > Arthropoda > Insecta > Diptera > Syrphidae > Brachypalpus > Brachypalpus laphriformis. The sequence continues at coordinate 113,518,006 of OX246754.1, read as the reverse complement.
TATGGCGGGTGCGACCAATTGGAGTTTCGCAACTCTGGTGGCACTGATGTCGACGGTGATGACGGTTCTGGTAGCAGTGGTGACGGTGACGGCGGTGGTATGACATCTGGTGGGTGCAGCCAATTGGAGTTTCGCAACTCTGGCGGCACTGATGTCATCGGTAATGGAGGCTCTTGTAATGACTGCGGCGTTGACGATAGTGACGATCTCACTACGGGCGGGATCCGGTGCGGTGGCTTCATTGGTCGCGTTGACAGGTCGCACTCTAGCAGCGGTATCGACGGTGGTGAAGAAATCATCTTCATCTTGTTGACAGCTTCAGGCTGCTGTTTCGGAGGCGCCCTCGGATATGTATGTCGGCTTTCTGCTGCGCAGACCAGTGTTGTTGACGTTGGTGCACTCGGAGTATTGTGGCACGGACAGTTCCTCATCATTCTTCCGTCCTCTCCACAATGGGAACAGAAGAGGCGGAACGGTTGACGGCATTCTTGCTGGCGGTGCCCATGCTGCTTGCAATTCCAGCAGTGCGTGTTGCGATCGTAGATGATCAGGGCAGGTAGAGTCTTGACGGCTTGGAGTCTCGGGGGACGGTTTGGAACAGCCGGCGGTCCACTGGCTTTTTCTTCGCTCCTTAAGAACTCATATTCCTCCGCGAGATCCATCAGCTCTTCCAGCGTCTCAAAATCTCGGCGCTTGATGTACAACCGGTATTCGGGTCCAAGACTGTCGTAGATCCGGTCCACGCTTTTTGTTCCGTCCATATGGGGATGTTGTCGGATCAGGTACTGGTACGCTCGGATGTATTCTTTGGCCTTTTCGCATGGCCCCTGTCGTCTTCTCATAATCTCATCCTCCAGCTTATGGAGGAACCGAGCAGGTAGGTAGTATCGGAGAAAGGCTTGACGGAAGTCCTCCCAGGTCTGCCAATTATCCCGGTTAATCCGAAGCCACTCGAGGGCCGTTCCTCGAAAGATTTCCGGCAGTGTACGGGGGATGAGGTCCAGGGGGAGATCATAACACCGTGTAAGCTCTTCTAGTCTTTCGATAAATTCCGGTGCGCTTCCGGACCCATCGAATCGCAGCCCCCATTTTCGGACGGTGGCCATAACCTCCGCTTCGTAGCTGAAAGCGGGTTTATGCGGCGGTCGGCTGGCTCGTGCGGGATTCGCGGGAAAGTTCGGGGAACTTATGGCTTCGGCCATGGGAGATGGTTCGGCCATCGTTGCTTCGTCTAAGCCTCCGGGCTTGTTGATCGGTTTTGGATATGTTACTGGGGTGACCATAGGAACTGGGAATCGGGTCTCGGTGTACAGCCGGCCAACCTCCTTGGCCTCAGGGTGTGTTGGGGTGGACTCTGCGTACTCCCGTTCCTGTATGCGCTCTTTCCACCCCGCGCAGAGGTTTTGGGTCGACTTGCGGGTCCGGGCGTTCTTCAGGTATTGACTCATCCGCTGTCGCAGTTCCTTCAGAGTCCCCGTGATGTTTAACCCTTTGTCGGCCATGGTAGTCATAAGCTCGGACTTACTCAACAGGTAGATCCAGCCAATGTTCATCAAAGCGAGCTGGTCTTCTTCCACTGGTTCTCGGGGTGTCGGAGGGTCTTCCTTGTCGGACGGGATTGCTGATTCTTCTCTCGTTCGGTCGGTCGGATTTTTCGGTGGTACCTCTTGTAGAGGTCCCTGCTCGGGCGCTAATTGTGAGGGTATCTTTCTTCAAAGGCTGAGGTGGGCTCGCCGGCCCCAGGGTTAACCCAAAGGAACACCCTAGACTTTGGGAAAGAGGTACTTTATTTATAATTAGAATGGTTCGATACAATATTGTTTCGTTAACAATGAAAAGGGTTTCTTAGCTAACAATATTTATACCTAACAATATATGAATAACTTAAGCTAATGTTGGTCGTCCTGCGGCTGGTGCTGGTACGGGCCGGGGTTATGCGTCCGGTTGTCTGGCTCGGTTCGGTACGTCGGCGGGCAGGAGTTTCAGTCTGCACTTCGGGCAGGCTTCGAAGGTCGCAGTCCGCACTTAGGGCAGGCTTGCGATGACCCAGTCCGCACTTAGGGCAGGCTTAGGAAGTATCCAGTCCGCACTTAGGGCAGGCTTGAAACGTAGCCGTCCGCACTTAGGGCAGGCGTGCTGTGACCCAGTCCGCACTTAGGGCAGGCTTGGGAAGGATCCAGTCTGCACTTAGGGCAGGCTTGGAATGTAGCCGTCCGCACTTAGGGCAGGCGTGCTGTAACCCACTCCGCACTTAGGGCAGGCTTGGGAAGGATCCAGTCCGCACTTAGGGCAGGCGTGCTGTGACCCAGTCCGCACTTAGGGCAGGCTTGGGAAGGATCCAGTCCGCACTTAGGGCAGGCTTGGAATGTAGCCGTCCGCACTTAGGGCAGGCGTGCTGTGGCTCGACAAAGGGCGGCAAATCCGCTGTAATTTACTTAATTTGTTTCCCTCAGAAGGGGAGAAACCTATCGGACGGGCCGGCTATGGCTAGTAGCAGAACCGTGGATTATTGCCCTATCACCGAGGTGAAGGCAGAAAATTGTGGAAAGTCGTAAGACCAATTCCGAGAGGCTGTCAAGAGTACACGAGATTGGTACTTTCCCCACTTGAGCAGACTCTCCCGACTGACTCTCATCTACACTCCTTTATGGAAAAGTCCTGCAAGACGAGAATGTGAATTTTGTGCCAATGCAAAATTTCCTCCACATTCTCGTCTGCGACCTTTGTATTTACATTTTCTCCTCTTGTTTGACAGGAGATTCGGAGAATATTCTCCGTTTCCTCCGTTTCCTCTTGTTTGACAGAAGATTTGGAGAATACTCGCTGTTTCGCTACCTGCCAACAGATGGCGGCCTCCGCATTTGGTGGTTAGTGAGTTGTGCGTGCAGTGTGGATGATCGCTTCTGGGGTGGTGGATTATGTCACTTCGTTACAGCATCAACTCTTCATCGATTTCTAAGTTGCCTAGTACTTGAGAGAATTGTACGAAACTCACAAGCCAACACCGGAGGTAAAATCTTTTACAAGTCTGTACAACTACTCGCTTAAGCCGATGACATTAGCATAATCGGAAGAACCCAGCGGGCCAAAAACAAAAAACAAATATTTGGCGCAACAGCTCTTTAAAGTGCCAGGGCCTAGCTTCTCGCAACCACTCATGTTGTGGGTGTTATATTTTTCACACGAATGGAAGGGACCTACAGTTTAATGCCGAATCCGAACGGCGTTTTGAGAAGCTTTTTCGTGACAACAATACTCTCGGATGTTTGTCAGACGCTCGCGAGAGGTGGGACCGTGAAAAAAACTTTTTGGTGTTTTCTGGGATTCGAACTTGGAACCTCATGCGTAGTGATCCGACACACTAACCACTTACGCCACGGCGCCCACAGCGGGCCGTCAATGGGGCATTTACGAGTATTGAGATCGAGGCAGCAAAGATGGGTCTAGCGGTCACTGAAAGCAAAACAAAATATATGCTGTCTGCAAAAAAGGACACACAACATCGGCGTCTTGGACAGAACGCCACAATAGACAAATATAATTTTGAGGTAGTAAAGGATTTTGTCTACCAAGGCTTTATGGTGAACTCCGCAAATGACATTAGTAGGGAGATCACACGAAGAATTACTCTTGCCAATCGTTGTGTCTATGGGCTAAAACGGCAACTGAGTAGCAAAGCCCTATCTCGAACTACTAAGGTAACTCTTTATAAGACACTAATCATCCCAGTCCTGCTGTATGGCGCAGAGGCATGGACTTTGACAAATCCGGATGAGGATGCCCTATATTATTTCGAGAGAAAAGTTCTTCGAGCGATCTTTGTTCCCATCTGCATAGACGGTGAGTGGAGGAGAAGGTACAATGCCGAACTATACCGCCTATACAAGGTCATCGAATTAGCCAGAAGAGTTCAGATGCAGCGGCTAAGTTAGCTGGGTCATGTAGAGCGGGTAGAGCCCAGCGTTTCAGCCAAGAAAGTCTTCGAATACAACCCGGATGGACGACGCAGTATAAGACGACCTCGCGGTAGGTGGCGCAAACCTCAACCAACTTGTCGTGCGTAACTGGAGGCCGCTGGCTCGTAACCGGGCTGGCTGGAGAGGTTTGTTAGTTAAGGCCCAGGTCCACCTAGGACTGTAGGACAATTGTTGTACTCCCCTCGGACAAAAAATACTCCCCTGTGAACTTCTAAAATACTCCCATTAATACATTTAAAATGGTGGCCCTGCTTATCACTCCATTTATTATCCGCTATGTCGCAATGTGTCGCCTCTTTCATGTTTCAATTCACTAATCGCATTTCTCTTTACATGTAACCATTTATTACAATCAGATGTAGTAGATTTGCTTTGCAGCTAAGGTCACAGGGTGGTCCCGAAATGAAACACCGAACTGAAGTTGACGCTCAGATTTCCGAACTTCGTTCCCGGCTGGGGAGAATGTTGGCAACTACAATAACCAATTCCCCTAAAATACGTGATAAATTCAGGCACGAATGCTTAAAGTTTAAATTACGACAAGTTCTGCCAGAGCACCTATATAATATTTTGAAGAACTACCTTACGAATAGACTATTCCGCGTCAAATGTGGAAACGAATATTCAGATTTTAAGGAAATACTGGCTGGGATGCCGCAAGAAGCGTTCTTGGTCCAGTCTTATATCTACTATACACTCGTGGTATACCGCAAGTAGAAGGCACTGAGCTAGCTACATTGGCCGACGACACTGATATCTTGACAGTAGGTAAAACGGTATAAGATACTAAAGAAAAACTGCAAGAAGCTTTGGATAGAGTAAATGAATGGACAAAGATTTGGCGAATCGCACTCAACGAGGCCAAATCTGTTCATGTAAATTTCAGTCATAAGAAAATAAATAAATTGCCGATCTTTTCAAACTCGGTTCAAATCCCATTTACAAACAAGCCTAAGTATCTTGGAATGACACTTGATACAAAACTGAAATGGAAAACGCACGTAAAGAAAAAACGCAAAGAACTAGATAATAAATATAGAGAAATGTATTGGTTAGTTGGAAAATATTCCAAGCTTAATATAGATAACAAACTGCTTTTGTATAAGCAAGTGCTAAAGCCTGTATGGACATATGGTATACAACTCTGGGGCTGTACCAAAATAAGTAACATTATAATTTTACTAACTTTTGAGAACAAAGTGCTAAGAGGTATTGTTAATGCGCCATGTCGAAGACGAAATCAAAAACTACGCGAGAAAGCATAAGAGTCGACTAGAAAGTCACGCTAATTTAACACTCCTCAAAGTTTTGGATGAAAGAAATTTACTACGCCGTCTACAAAGAATCAAACCCTTAGATTTAGCGCGTTAAGTAACCGCGTCTAAACTGCGGAGCTAGCAGGAACTTCTAATGGGAAGGTACCTGCAAAACGTCATTATTTCGTGAAACGAAGACTACTTGATAAGTCGAATATTTAGTTGTAGTAAAAATAAAAACAAGTCTATTTTGAAGCGAGGTTTTTTAGTGGGTACGAATCCCACACAATAATAACAACAAATCTCCCCAGTTATCTGGACGCCACCCCCGGAGAATAGCTGAAGCATAAACAACTGAGCTTCAAAAACCACTACACCAAAATCTTTCTCTCTCTCTCTCTATCCATACTTTCCAAACGCCCGCACTGTGTGTAAACATGTTAAAGGTATTCATAACCCTTTGAGTGCGCGCAAATTATATAAAAAAAAAAAAAAAAAAAAAAGCACGCGCTGTCGATCCTCACAGTGTCTTGTTGAAGATTTTCACATACCCTCGGAAAAAAAAAATAAAAAATTCTTTGAATTATTGCTTATGTTGATTTAATTTAAGTTTTATATATGGTTTAAAATATAAAAAAAATTTAAAACAGACTCAAAGTATGAGTATTCAATTTTCAATATACTGCCTACGCCACCTTGTTAATTATTTATTTTAAATTTATTAAAACATTCTAAAATATGGACAAATCCAACGATCAACAACATCCCATCTAACAAAATAATCATGGGATACCGCGCCCATATACTCACACACATAGTACTGCAACGATAGCCACTGCTGCATGATTGCTGGCCGTGGTCTCCACTGAAGGAAAATTGTGGGCGACGATTTGATTATTTATTTTTAGCATTGCTCAGCTTCAGGACAACGCAGAAGGATGTTTAATACCTTAAATGAATCAGCGGCGAATTTAATAAACTCACCTGTTGTTTTTATTTTTTTAATCCGGAGAGCCAGTACTGAGCTACGGCTGTGGAATCAATATTTACAGATGGAAAATTCGATCTCAACCCCCTTTATGCCACTTAGACCTTGAAGGTCGGAAAATCCTTTCTTATCTCGCATCTAGGCAAAATAAGGAATAACTGTGCAAAATTTCAAGTACCTACGTCTAGCAGTTTTCGAGAAACGGTGTTCACTGGGAAAATCGACTTTGCTTTTATAGTATTTAATAAAATGGGAGAGAATATTTTTCAAATGAAATGCGCGAGTATTGCGTTAAAAAAGGCATAAGCTATCATCTAACAGTTCCATATACTCCACAATTAAATGGTGTGTCAGAACGCATGATTAGGACTATAACAGAGAAAGCTCGTTCAATGGTTAGTGGAGCTAAACTGGAAAAAAAGATTCTGGGGTGAATCTGTTTTGACAGCAACCTATTTGATAAATAGAAGTCCAAGCAATGCGTTGAAAGGTAATATGAAAACTCCATTTGAGATGTGGTATGATAGAAAACCTAACTTAAAATACTTGAAAGTATTTGATTCGACAGTATATGTACTATAGTGAAAACAATAGTAAACAAGGAAAAGAAAATTCGATGAAAAATCATTGAAAGGTATACTTGTCGGGTATGAACCAAATGGTTTTAAGTTATGGGATATGGAATATAAAAAGTTTATGGTAGCAAGAGATGTGGTTGGGTATGAAACCAATATGGTTTATTCTAGGTCTGTGGTTAAAGACAAAGTACAGGTGAAAAACAGTGAGTTCCAGAATGGAAAGGAAGTGATCAAACTAACTTCCAGAATGAGAGTACGGAAAGTGATCAAGTTAACTGCCAGAATGAGAGTACGGAAAGTAATCAAGTTAACTTCCAGAATGAGAGTATGGAAAGTGATCAAGTTAATTTCCGGAATGAACGTACGGAAGGAAAATGTGATACGTTGATATCAGATATACAGACTAGTGACATAAACGCAGCTCTTGAAAATGCCGATTCAGCTAAAAAAGTTGGTTTTAAATTACCTTATTCGCAATCAAATAAGACACAACACGAAGTCAGACGTAGTGAGAGGTTAAAAGATAGACCACAAACATCATATAGGTTCTTAAATTGTTTTTTATTGAATGCGCATATATTCTCTAATAGTATTCCAAACTCATTTGATGAAATTAAGAATAGAAATGATAGAGCTAATTGGGAAGAAGCAGTTAACGAAGAATTAGATTCTCATTTCTATAATGAAACGTAGTCTCTTGCAGGAAAACCAGAAAATAAGAATATAGTTGATAGTAGATGGGTTTTTACAATAAAGCACGATGAACATGGTAACTCAGTTAAATATAAGGCAAGGCTTGTTGCACGACGTTTTACGCAGGAGTATTTAGTTGATTATAAAGGAACTATTGCACCTGTAGCAAGAATCTCCAGTTTCCGATTTATTTTGTCATTTGCTAATCAATTTGGTTTAAATGTTCACAATATGGATGTAAAAACCACATTCTTTTAATAGTACATTGAAAGAAGAAGTCTATATAATGGTTCCTCAAGGAATATCACATGATAGTAATAAAGTCTGTATATTAAATAAGCCCATTTATGGACTTAAGCAGGCAGCTATATGTTTGTTTGAGGTATTTGAACAAATATTGAAACAAATTGGTTTCGTGAATTCAGATGTAGATCGTTGTATCTTTATTCTTGACAACGGAAATATTTTGAAAAATATATATTTATTGTTATATGTAGACGATTTAGTTATAGCTACAGAGAATCTTGGAATTATGAACAAATACAAATCTTATTTAATGATTTAATTTAATTTAGAATGACTGACTTGTTTGAAATTCGATATTTCATAGGAATTAAGATAGATAGACATGGTAATCAGTTAGATTTCAGTCAGTCAGCTTATATAAAAAACGTATTAAAAAATTTTGTATGTTAGAATGTAAGCCAGTTAGCACTCCACTTCCAAGTAAGCTTGATTATGGCGCTTTAAATTCAGAAGAAAAATGTGATGTACCATGCCGTAATTTTATTGGTTGCTTGATGTATATGATGTTATGTACACGTCCAGATTTATGTACATCAATCAGCATTTTGAGTAGATATACTAATAATAATAATAAAGAACTGTGGGAATGAATAAAAAGAGTTTTGAGATACCTAATCGGAACTGTAGACTTAAAATTATGTTTTGTTAAAAGTTCAAGTTATCAAAATATTATTATTGGATATGTCGATTCTGATTGGGCTGGAAGTGAGAGTGATAGAAAAAGTACTACTGAATATTTATTTAAAATGTTTAAGTCATGTTTAATCTGCTGGAAACAAAATTCAGGTGCAGCTTCATCTACTGAAGCTGAATATATGGCATTATTTGAAGCCGTTAGAGAAGCTTTGTGGTTGAAATCATTAATGAAGGCTATAGAGTTTGAATTGAAAGGACCAATTAAAATATTTGAACATAATCAAGGTTGCATATGTATAGCTAGTAATCCCGCATGTCACAAGAGATCAAAGCATATTGACAGTAAATATAATTTTTCAAGAGAAAAGGTTGAAAATAAACTAATTACTGTTGAGTATATTTCGACAAAGAAGCAGCTGGCCGACATTTTGACGAAGTCTTTACCTGCAGCCAGGTTTCTGAGCTTGAGAGATGAAATGGGTCTTACTGACTAAACCTGGTCTCACTATTTTGTTGAAATGCATAAAAATATTTATTTAATGAATTATATACTGCTTCATTATTAAATTAATTATCTATTGCTTAAAATTGCTCTATTGCTTAGTGTTTGAATTATTTTAATTTTTTCTTTTAATGTTTTATAAACGTTGGTCTGATTGGGTTTTTCTGGGTTTTTCCCAATTCTTGCAATGAATGTTGGACCACAATATTGTATTTTCCCAGAATACATAACTAGTCATATAAGTATAAAATGTTATTGAATTGTAATCGTTTAAGTTCAATTTTTATTTTGTGATCTACTTATGTGTTTTCTTTTGAGGAGATGTGTTGAAAATTGCAGTTACTTTCATTTCTATTTATTCATATTCAAACAATAAAGTAATACAGAGAAGTAACTTTGATGAGCAAACCAAAATACATAGAGATGAACATAATGTGAAAGACAGATTTCTCATTTGTGTGTGTATTTCGCCTTATCTCCTTTTCCTTTATTTGCGTTCTTTTATTTTTGTTTGTTAGTTGCTTAAGATCGTTAGAGTTGGCTGGTTGTGCGAGTAATTAAAATAAAAATATAAATTGAATTTAAAGTATCGTTTCTTTTTATTTTTACGGATCGACGTACATAAGTGCAATAATTTAGTTGATAAACTAGAATATCTATTAAGTAAGATCAATACGTATGTCATTTTTTCCGACAATACAGAGCCAGAAAAACAGTTGCTCCATAATATTATTATAAATACTCGTAAGTTAAGAAAAATCACTGTAGGAAACTTAGCTAGAGAATTAAGAGCCAAATAGGATATGCAAGATACACAAGAAATTTTGTTCTCCCATGTCGGTTACGACCACGGAAACTTAAAGACAGTAGAAAATAAGTATTCAGCTCACCAATGCCAAAGTAGACAGCAGAACAGAGTTCACAATGAACAAAAAACGGGGGGAAATTATAGAAACTCAGGGAATTTTAGAAATAATGGTGATCAAAGTAGCAGACATTCAGGGAATGTTAGGAATAACAATTACTATCAGAACGAACAAAGAACATCAGGACATACTAGGCAAAGTCAGTTTCCAGGGCCACAGCTCATGGATACTAACAATGTACAGACTGACCAAAGACCTATCAGACAAGAGATCAATTCAATCGAACCACCGGTTTTTCTAAACGGAGCTTCGGACAACTAATGACCATAGCTACCAACATTCAAAACCAACGACATTATATATGTATTAATAGACACAGGTACCCATTTTTAGTCAACCGACAAATCGAAATTAAAACTATTAATACAGTAATTCAGAGTACGGATATAATTCAATTTCCAGTGCCAATGGAATTCTATTACGTACATAAAAGCTTAGCTCAGAGCTCAGAGCTTACAAAATAAGAACTATACCAAACTTCTAGGCATAGATATTCTTAAGAACACAGTTAAAATCATTGACATCAAACAAGGGATAATAATCCCGAAAAACAAGACCATTTTGAAAATAGAACGTGGACAAGAGTTGTCCTGCAATTATCTTAAAGAAGGTAATCCAGATTTCGGCAGTCTGAATCGCGAAGAACAAACAGCAATTACCTCCTTACTAAATGATTACAGAGATATCCAATATCGGGATGGCGATCGGCTAACCCACACTTCGACGATAAAATACGAAATTCGCCTGAAAGAAATTAAACCCTTTTATTCAAAATTGTACAGGCTACCAACAAAACATGAAGATGGAGTCGCTAAATAAATTGATGATATGGAGTGACAGGGTATAATCAGGAAGATTATGAGTAGGTACGCTTTCCCGATCGTATTTGTTCCAAAAAAAAACAGATAAGGGCAGTCAAGGGCAGTATCGGATTTGTGTCGACTATAGAGGGTAAAATTCAATCACTGAAGATGGCCGGTTTCCTTTACCCTATATAGATAACCTATTTGGTAAGTTAGGGAAAGCAATTTATTTTTCAACACTTGATTTGGTAAAAGGGTATCATCAAATATTAATACACCGGGATGATATAGCCAAACCTGCATTTATAACGCCACAAGGATTATACGAATACGTTCGTATGCCTTTGGGCTGAAAAACACACCAGCTACCTTGCAACGCTTAATGAAACATATACTACGAGAATATATAAACAAAATTTGCGTTTTCTACTTAGATGACATCTTGATATTCCCCACCTCTCTCAAAGAACATTTGACAAATCTTAGAGACATTTTTAAAACCCTTAAAAGCCTAACTTAAAACTCCAATTTGGTAAATACTCATTTCTCAGAAAAAAAAAACCGGGTTTTTAGGCCACATCCTGACGGAAGAAGGCATAATGCCGAACCCAAATAAAGTAGGGGCGATCAAAAATCTTCCACTCCCGCAAACAAAAAAACAACAAAGTATTTTTAAGAGCTTCTGGGAACTACAGGAAACTTATACAGGACTATGCAAAAATAGCATATCCGATGACCAGGTACCTTAAAAAAGATACCAAAATAAGCTTCAACGACCCCGAATACGTAAATGCATTCTCATCCAAAATTTGTACAATACAGTCCTACAAATTTTGGATGAGAGCAATTTATTGCGCCGACTACAAAGGACGAAACCTTTCGACTTGGCGAGATAATGATTAACCCCGTCTAGATTGCGGAATATGCAGGATCCTTCAGTGGAAAATAACCTGCCAAACGTTTTTATTTCGTGATAGAAAAATTGCTTGATAAGTTTATACTTAGTTGCGATATCTAACAAATTTATATCGAATGGTGGTGTTTTTTTAGTCAGTAAGAATCTGATACTACTATGAGCACGCGCTTGATATTCTCATAGTGTCTATGGAAGATTTTACACCTACCCTCGGAGAAAAAAAAAATAAAAAATAAATATTTCAAGACTCTTAACGAGCACGAAAGGAATTCTTCAGTAACGGATAAAGAATTTCTAGCCATTGTTTGGAGTGTGTCTGAGTTAAGACTATATCTGTGGGGAAACAAGTTCAAAATCACTACCGATCACCTCCCTATAAAGTATCTGAACAAAAAATATAATGGTGCCGAATACTCTCAGTGCGACCAAAGATGGCTACTTAAATTGCAGAAATTCGGGTATGATATTGAATATCTCAAGGGTCAAGAGAATAAAGTTGCCGACTTTCTAAGCAGAGTTGAAGAGGGAAGCTTGGAAGTCAATCAAATGTCAGATAACGAAACAGTCCATTCAGAAATGGAGGAACAATTTGATCGCATTCCTGTCAAGGAAGACATAGTTAATATATATAAACAAATCATCCGAAATTACGATAAGGAACCTAGGATCGATACACTTCATGGTAAAAGAATTGTGTATATTAGAGCCCCCGACTCTATACGAACAATAACAGACCAACTCAAAGAAATGGCCCAAGGAACAATTAGTATTTATGCTGAAGTAAGAGAGCCCGATTACAATAAAGTCCAGCAAATAATCATAAATTTGTATGCAGGAAATAGGAAGGTAAAATTTGTGAAAGTAACACAGAGAGTAAGAGTTTTGAGAACAGAGGATGAAGCTAGGAGACAGATATCCCTTTACCACATTAGAGATTTGACGGGGTGGTTGTTTGGTGCACAGCCTTAGAAAAGCTATAAATCGCGACTATCTGAGCAAGGTCCAGCGTATAGCTTGTGTGTGCATAAGCGGAGCACTACGTCCGAGTACAACTCTCTCTGCGGCACTGGACATTAGGTTTCATTTCCGTTCGCCTTGAAGCTACCCAACAGTGGTCAAGGAAAGAGTTTGGCCACGCCTCCCTTCACGGACACGGACTACACCATCCCACGTCTAAATTTTGACAAGAACTTCCTTGTCACCATCCTTTCCAGATCACTCTGGAATGAAGAGGCTTTTTCAGAAGATGACTCGATCCACTTCTATACTGACGACTCAAAAACGAAAGACGGAGTTGGTGGAGGTGTTTTCTCTAACAAGCTTAATCCTAAGCTCTCCTTCCGTCTACCAAATCATTGTAGCGTGTACCAGGTGGAAATAATGGCGATTAAGGTCTTATCTTGGCTAAAGAAAAACGTAATATCCGCCAAGGACATCTGCATCTTTCCAGATAGCGAAGCTGCAATCAAATCCTTGGAATCGATCTCTATAGATTCAGTAGTAGCCCTAGACTGCCATTCGTCTCTTGCGAAGATGTCGGAGCAGTTTAATATTCACCTCATTTGGGTGCCGGGGCATAGGGATATTCCGGGGAATTGGAAGGCTTACGAACTCGCCAGAATAGGAACAACTGTACCCATCCTTCCAGATAAGGATAATCTAGGTATACCAATCGCTACTTGTAAATTTAAATTCAAGCTAGATGCAATCGAAAGAACACATCTTAGGTGGATAAGTGGTACAACATGTCTAGCTCTAAGAAATTGATCTCTTGGCAGGACACTGTCTAATAGGCAAGCATGCAATAAGGCTTGGTGTATATTCAAATGATTTTTGCAGAAGCTGTATGGACGAAGGAGAGGAAGAAACCATTCCTCACCTTCTTTGTGCATGTCCAGCTCTCTCCAATAGAAAGAAGCTTCACCTAGGAGCTTTCTATTTTAACGATTTAGGCGATCTGGTAGATTTAGACATCAGAAGCCTGATTCGCTTCATCAGAAGCTCTAATTGGCTGGGATTACATGGTCCTTCGTGGTACCACAACGGACCTTTCTTGGTCCATGTGTGTTGGCCTAAGCTGGCAGCCACTTTAACCTAACCTAACCTACCACATAAGAGAGAGTCAACACTCAAGAATTATAGAATCCTATAACGAACTGAAACAACAAATTGATTACCCTAAACTTACTCGAGTAATTATGCAAATAATAAACGATTCGATATCTGTCAAAAGCTTAGTATGAGAGGAAACCAATACAAGAGAAATTAAAGTTAATAGAGACGCCTAATCAGCCTAATAAAATAATTCAGAGAGATATCTACCACTTCCATGAACATACATTTTTAACGATGATTGATAAACTAACGAAAATAACTCGAAAGTTAACAAGACACACGCTATTACCGAACATTTGACTAGAGTCAAAAAAATAACCAGAGATCGAATTTAATACAGCGTATATTAGGGATTACCTTAGAGAACGAAATATTGACGTACAGGAAACACTGATATACTCCTAGAACGACTTCACAGTACAATACTTACTTACTTACTTACTTACTTAGCTGGCGCTACAGTTCGGGGTGAACCTGGGCCTCAACCAACAAGCCTCTCCATTTAGCTCGGTCTTTAGCTAATTGCCTCCAGTTGCGCACTCCAAGTTGGTCGAGGTCCCCTTGAACTTGTGCGCGCCACCTACGGCGATAATTCCCTCTACTGCGTCGTCCCTCGGGGTTAGATTCGAAGACTCTGCGGGCCGGAGCGTTGGTGTCCATTCGCTCTACATGTCCTAGCCATCTCAGACGTCCAATACGCAGTTTTTTGACTACGTCGATGTCGCTGTACAGCTCGTATAGTTCGTGATTGAATCTTCTCCTCCAAAACCCGTCAACGCAAACGGGACCGAAAATTTTACGAAGAATTTTTCTCTCGAAGCGACCAGTTCACAGTACAATAGCTGAAATTTTATTTACCATGAACCAGGAAGAGTCAGTAAATACAAAGATGTTTAAAACTTTTCAAATCTTTAAATACTATAAAAGCAAAGTCGATTTTTCTTGTGAACACCGTTTCTCGAAAACTACTAGACGTAGGTACTTGAAATTTTGCGCAGTTATTCCTTATCTTACCTAGATGCGAGATAAGAAGGGATTTTCCGACCTTCAAGGTCTAAGTGGCATAAAGGGGGTTGAGATCGATTTTTCCATCTGTAAATATTGATTCCAGCTCAGTACTGCCACTCCGGATTAAAAAAAATAAAAAAAAGATGAATTTAGTAAATTCGCCACTGATTCATTTAAGGTACATATAAAACATCCATCTGCGTTGTCCTGAAGTTTAATTAAATCATCGCCCACATTTAAAATATACGCGTAGGTAAATATGTACATGCACATACATGTGTAGACATAGACCTATTGCAATATTTTTTCATTTTGTTAGATGAGATGTTGTTGATCCTTGGATTTGTTCATATTTTATTATAGAATGTTTTAATAAATCTTAAATACTATAAAAGCGAAGACTTGTGACCTTGTGAACACGGTTTCTCCAAAACTGTTGGACGTAGGTACTTGAAATTTTGCACAGTTATTCCTTATTTTGCCTAGGGATTCTCTGAAATTCGAAGTCTAAGTGGCATAAAGGGGGTTGAGATCGAGTTTTGCGTCACTAAAAGGGATTATACAGCCCTAGGTCAGTAATGCCTCATCGGATTGAAAAAATAAAAATTCAACGAATTTAGTAAAATCGCCACTGATTCGTTTAAGGTATAAATCATTCTGCGTTGTCCAGAAGCTGAGTCATGCAGCAGTGGCTATCGCTGCAATAGTATGTGACTAGAGTAAAAATTGAAAAAAAATTATTATGAGTACCAAATCTAAGACATTTGAATTTTATTAATTAGGATATGTACATATATGCTATCAACTAACTTCGTGGAATTAAGAGATTTAGCAATAAACGCGTACATATGTACATACATATGCATGTACAGGCATAAAAACATTACAATATTTTTCCATTTTGTTAGATGAGATGTTGTTAATCGTTGGATTTGTTCACATTTTAGAATTGTAGTGTACCCACTGACTGACGCCACTGCCCAAAACATAAACAATAACAAAGTGACGAAGCATGTGAAGTGCAATCACATTCTTGGTGTGTCATGCACTCAATTGCACTGAACGTCACTCAATAGAAATAAGATCCTATCGAATAGTGTACATCCAATAAGAATCAAAAATAAGGTATCCATAATCACTAGTGTAAGTAGAAGTAAGATAGAAGATAAGTATAACAGTTATGTTGATAGTTTTTAAGGTATGAAATGTCAACAATAAAATTTGATCTATTTTGGAATTCAAATCGGCAGTAGTGGTACGCTTAAATACCAAACCCCTCCGCTTATACTATAGGAAGTACCACCACAGAATGTTTTAATGGATTTGTGTGTGCTCTGGTGGCGATTCCCACGGGGGAAGTTATAATTGAGTTTACACATTTTTGGTTTTGTATTCAGTTGGCAATTATGTTTCAACAATTAAATTACCATGAACTAAAATGCGGGCGAAGCAAGGCGAGCACTGGTCAGCTAGTTTATAATAAAAGGTACCATACTACGATAGGCATGTCACCAGAAAAGATCCAACATACAAATATAGAAGCGGTAGTGAAAATACTTAAAAATAAGAAAACAAAGGTTATAAGCAAAAGGAATCTAGACAGGAAAGATTATACAGAAACCAGACAAGTAGGCTATATTAAAAACTATCAATATGTAAGACATAAGAATGAGCCTAATTTTAGATTAACAAATTTAGATAGGGTACATATAACAAATATTGAACGACCTATACAATTTGCAGATTCTTCCACTGTTTTTAATCTCCCTAATGATGACAACTAACCATGTACAAGCGGCTCTGGTAATATGGAGCCATCCATAAATTACGTCACACGTTAAGGGGGTGGGAGGGGGTCAACAAAGTGTGAAATCGTGTGACAAGGAGGGGGACGAGTCATAACTTGTGATTTAGTTTATGGTTGGCCCCTAATGCCAATCGAGAGTAACAATGGATTCACGATAATTAATATGGGGGAAGGAGAGATCATCAACCAGACCCAAACCATTCTTCACATCGTTAAGTTAAACAAGCTGATAGAAACATTACAAGAAAAATTTCAGATCATTGGGCAATACCCAGAAATGGAAAAAGAGTGCTTCACAATTTATACAAAAATACTTAGTATCATGCCTTCTAAGATACGATCCAAAAGAAGATTTTTAAATTTTGTAGGAACTGCTCAGAAGTGGTTATTCGGCACCATGGACGATGCAGACAGAGAAGAGATAGACGAACACTTGAAAACAACAGACATTAATAATAAAAATGCAATTCAGGGGTTAAATAACCAAATTAAAATTAACACACACTTAAATGAAAATACGAACAACATAAGTGATTTAGTTTTAAAACACAGAGAAGAAATAAAACTATACCAGAATGAAAGTCAAGTTACAGAAGACAACAGTTCAACGACTACAACAGACAGAAGTACTCACTAGACTACAAATGTTAGAAAAACTAGTCCATAATTTATTAGATACCATAGCTGCAACCAAAATGGGAATTACTCACCCTAGTTTACTTACAAAAGAGGAATTAGTTATGACAATATGAATTTAAGCAAGTTAAAAAATATTAAATCAGGAGTCATGAAATATACGGATGACTGTATTATTATGGTATAGCATTAAAAATACCAGATGAAATCATTACACTCCTGATCAAACTAATTGTACCAATATTAAATCACGAAAAACAAGAAGTATATTTAGAACCAATTGTTGTAACTGTATATAAGGAAAATGAATACCATATATATAATATGATATTGAAGAAAATAGTGTCAATGATTTAAGAAGAAGAAATGATTGTATTGTAGTGTCAAGTACATCGTCAGGTACTGCGTACAACGACATCTATTGCCTGCTAGCAGTAAATATTCCCACCTGATGTGCTTACGTTCCACAATTGTTCCACACAATATTCCAATTATTCCAGGATCATCAGTTCATCCCGAGCGACATCTAGTATTTTCTAGAAGGACTTGTATTTCATATAAATATGGTGCATGTAACCAGTTAACCATTTTCCGTTGCATCGTCGATGGTATGACGAGTTTATGGTCCAAAAACAATAATCCTTGTTCAAGATGCAGTTCTGATTTTAGTTTATGAAAATGTTGACTCAAATCATTAAGTTGATGAAACCCTGGCCAACCGCTTTCTACGTATTTACAAATTCGGCTATATTTTTCATCCGCGTTTAATGATTCAATATAAAAATTGTTATTTTCTTTCGATAAACAAACATTCTTTACTACTGAGTGAATGATACCCGATAGCCCTTCCAGTTCATTTGCTTCTGGCAATAGGGCTCTTGATAGGCAATCCGCCACAAGCATATCCTTACCTGGCTTATAAACCACTTTCAAATTATGATATTTTAGCAACGACATGAACATTCTCTGTAGTCGCATAGTTACATCATCAATATCCCGTTTGACCAATGTTTCCAATGGCTTATGGTCACTTTCAACCGTAAATTCACGACCATACAAATAATAATGAAAACGATTATACGCAAAAGCGATGGCCAGGAGTTCTTTTTCAATTTAAGCCCACTTTTGTTCACTTTTACTCGAAGTTCGCGATGCGAATGCTATAGGATGCCCATTTTGAGCAATTACACAACGCAATCCATCTTTCGATGCATCGGTTTGTACAATAACTGGCTGTTTCGAATCATAAACGGCCAGCACCGGTTCCGAGATTATTATGCTTAACAAGTTCTGTAATTCCTACTCATGCTCCTATGTCCACTTAAATTGCACGTCATTCTTTGCCAAATCGCGTAAATTTGCTGATTGCTTTGACAAATTCGGAATTAACTTAGCCAAATACAATACTTAAACAGACCTAATAGTCTAAGTACATCATTTTTATTCTCTGGCTTCTTCATTTTAAGAATTGCATCCCGATATTTAATATCCGATTTAATCTGACCTTCCGATAAAATGTTTCCCATAAACTTGACCTCCTTTTGGCGATATTGAATCTTTTCCGGGTTAAATCTAATATTATTTAATCGCGCACGGCAAAGAACAGTAGATAAAATTCTATCATGTTCCTCTTCGCCACTTGCAACAATTGCCAAATCATCAAAGTAAACTAAAACTCCCGGTATATCACCCCCTTCGGGTAGGGGTTAGAATATACCCGAGGTAGGCATGCCTGTCGCAGGTGGCGCGCACAAGTTCAAGGGGACCTCGACCAACTTCGAGTGCGCAACTGGAGGCAATTAGCTAAAAACCGAGCTAAATGGAGGGGCTTGTTGGTTGAGGCCCAGGTTCACCCCGAACTGTAGCGCCACCTAAGTAAAGTAAGTAGGCATGCCTGTCGTAAGAGGCGACTAAAATCCACCCTCCGTATACCGAGTATGGCGTATACAAATTATGCAATGAACAAAACAAAAGATATAAATACCCCAGGTGGCAGTCCAGGTACACTGGAAAATCCACCCTCTTCGGAGGTCGGCTCTACGGATTCTGGGGAGAGCCATTTATTGCGTTCATCTGACCCTTTTAAAAAAGGTACCAGGGTAGTTAGATCTCCACCATCAAGATCTACAATAAAAACGTGCGGAACTAGAAGTCCGGCGACATCGATAGTGTCGGCGCACGAGCAACGGACTTCAACGAAAATTCAAAGCCTTACGGACGAAAATATGGCACTCCGGACCAGGCTAAGTAAAATGGAACTTCTCTGCGAAGAACTAAGAAAAGAACTAAATGTACTTAAAGCAGAAAATAAAGCATTTAAGGATATGAAAAAACCTCGTAATGAGTCTGCTGCGAGTTCAAACGTCCCCGATAACACTGATTATCAAACGGATGAAGAAGAACTAGCTCGGGAAACTAACTGGATTCTAAAAAAACGACCAGTTAAGAAACGAAAATCTGGTTCTTCACCCGAAATGGTAACGAGGCAAGAAAACATGCAAAATGAGCGAAAAGATAACGAACAGCGTGACAAAATAAACACATGTGTCGAAGAAAATCCACGAACTAAGGTACGATCACCGCCGCCAATAAACGTAATCGGAATTGCAGACTATAATAAACTACATTCTATTCTTAAACCTCCGTTGCTATCCGATTTTGAAGTAACATCGCTCAACAACAACAAATGGAAAGTAAACGTAAAGGACTCGGACAGTTACCGCTTAGTATCTAATAAACTGAATACTGAAAAGATTCAGTGGTATACTTACGAGAATAAATCTGAAAGACCGATACGAGTCGTAGCTAGAGGACTTCATGCCTCATGCTTAAAGGAAGATGTTGTTCACGATTTGAAAAACAAAAACTTTAAAATCGTCGATGCAGTAAATTTAATTTAATTGCAATTTAAGGGTCGCGAGTTGGAACGTTGGAAGCATGACCGGTCGAAGTTACGAGCTGGAAGAGATGATGAATAGAAGGCGGGTGGACATCTTGTGTGTCCAAGAGACGAAATGGAAAAACACCGGGAATCGGGCGCGTTTCTTGGACGTTAGGACAAAAGATTACAAGATGTTCTACTACGGAACGGAAAAGGCTAAGAACGGAATCGGTATCATCCTTGCGGCAGAGCTACTTGGAAACGTCTTGAGCATTTCGAAGTCCAGCGACGGTTTGATGTCTCTCAAACTAGTAATACAAGGAGAGGTGTGGAATATTGTCAGTGCATATGCTCCCCACAATGAGTGCAATCAGATAGATAAAGATGCATTTTGGTTAGATTTCCACAATCTTCTTAAGAACATCCCAAAAGAAGAATTTCTGTTTGTTGGAGGAGATTTGAATGGACATGTCGGGAAATCAAACGAAGACTATGAAGACTGCCATGGAGTACTAGGATATGGCACCAGGAACCTTCCTGGTGAAGACATCCTAAGCATGTGCAAATCACACGGTCTTATCGTGTTAAATACCATGTTCATCAAAAAAAGCCGACACCTGATCACTTACAGCAGTGGTGGAGATGAAACTCAGATTGACTACCATTTGGTAGGCAGTTTCATGAAGCCTCGGGTAAAAGATTGCAAAGTGATCCTGGGAGAGGCAATCGCTCGTCAACACCGTCTCTTGCTAACAGAAATTTTTATGAAAACACCAAAGAAAAGCAAACAAACAAGGGTCTCTGAGAAAATCAAATGCTACAACCTGGACAAAGAAAAAGGCGAGGCTTTTGTTTTCGTAATGAAAAATTACCTCTCTCACACCATCAACGGAGCTGAGGATGAAGAGTGCAGAGCACAAAATATGTGGGATTCCCTACAGCGAACTTGCTTAAAGAAGGCCAAATCACTGCTAGGAGCTTCAAAAGGCCACCATCAACACGCCAAAGAAACATGGTGGTGGAGTGATGAAGCTAAGAAAGTGATAAATGAGAAGAAAGTGGCTTTCAAAGCTTGGTCAAAGTGCACCTCTAATAATAGTGACTAAAAAGCTCGCCTCGAGAATAGAATACAGATGCTGCAAGAAAAAAGCGAAGAAGAAGTGCGCTCAGCTTCAAGCAGAGAGTACGGAGGGCCTGTATCGGGAGCTGGAGAAAATATTTTCCCCGGTTGCTGATGCAAACCAGGCTATCCAGGAGCTGCGAAGACACAATATGAACAAGAGTGCCACTATCTTCAAAATAGCCGCCCAAAGAAGGAAGAATGCTCAGGAGATTCGTTCGCCAAAGTTCATTAGCAATGCTCATGGCCAGCTTCTTGTGGATGACGACAAAATTCTGCAGAGGTGGCGGCAGTATTGTGAAGAGCTTTTGAATGAACAGTTTCCCCGGCTATACTTTCCAAGAGCCACCCCTAACTGTGAAGAAATACCCGACATTACAGTCGAAGAAGTTAGTGAGGCGGTCAAATACTCCAAAAAACGAAAAGCGGTTGGACCAGACGAGATACCCTCTGAGTTCTGGAAAAAGATGGGAGACATCGGGTTCAGATGGCTCAGAATTCTCATCTCCAAATTCGTGAGAGGTGTTCCAATGCCGAATGAATGGAGGGAAAGTTACCTTCTCCCTGTATACAAAGGGAAGGGTGATACGCGAAACTGTGATAACTACCGTTCGATCAAGCTGATGTCACACACCATGAAGATCGTTGAGCGGGTATTAGGTGGCCGAATGCGAAAAATAATACGGCTATCTGATGATCAGTGCGGGTTTGTCTCGGGTAAATCAACCACAGATGCAATCCAAAGTATAAGGATCATAATAGAAAAACATCGTGATTCCTTAAGGGATTTGCATATTGTATTGGTTGACTTTGAAAAGGCATTCGACAGACAACCACGAGATCTGATATGGGTGGCGCTAAGACATCGAGGGGTTCCAGAAACCTATGTACAGATGATTATGGACATGTACGAAGGAGTAAAGACAAAAGTAAGATGCCCCGCTGGAGTAACCGAAGAGTTCCCAATCAAAGTCGGAGTGCACCAGGGAAGCGTTTTAAGTCCTTTGCTCTTTATTACAGTCCTTGATTATCTGCTTGAAGGTAAAGTGATGGACCCCAAGGTACATCAGTTATTCTTTGCTGACGATGGAGCCATCATAAGTGAGGATCCTACATCCCTGCAACGAGCACTTGATGTGTGGGTGGACGTTTTGGAGGGAAATGGGTATCGCATTAGTTCAAAAAAGACAGAGTACTTATGCTGCCCGTTCTCTGATCCACTCAGGCCTATTCCAGACATTTATTTGAATGGAACAGTGTTTCCCAAGTGCGAAAAGTTCAAATATCTGGGATCTATGATCAATAGCAAAGCAACTTGTGATGACGACATCAATCATCGTGTAAGCTTAGGGTGGATGAAGTGGCGAGAAAATTCCGCTATCTTCTGTGACAGAAAAATGCCCCCTAAGTTGAAAGGAAGGCTCTACACCGCAGTTGTACGTCCAGCGCTCACATACAGTTCACAATGTTGGACGATGTACAAAAAGTATGAGAGTAAATTAAGGGCAGCTGAGATGAAGATGCTTCGCATGACAGCAGGAGTGATAAAGCTTGATCGAATAAGAAGTTCGAAGATCCGTGGAAGCTTTCACATCAAGGACACCATCACACAAAAAATAGAGCGTGACCGGCTCAGTTGGTATTGCCACGTTCAAAGAAGAGATCATTTGAACCCTGTTAAAAAGGCAATATCAATGCACGTTCCAAAGACATCGCGATGTAGGAAAGGCAGGCCTATAAACGCCTGGATCAGACAAATGCGACGACATCGGCATTTCATTGGCCTCAGTAACCGAGTGATCCAAAATCGGCAGGCCTGCCGATATTTTCTGAGGTCAAATAGGCGAACCCCACAGGCGGATCAGTAGAAATGCGGTGAAGTGGGAGGGTTGTGATCCCTTGTTTTCGGATCATAGCCTCGCTGATAAAAGGAAGAAGAAGAAGAAGAAGATGCAGTAAATTTAATTAAACGGGAAAAACAAAAATTGGAAGGCGAGGAAACGACGGTAAAGCGCGGGCTTCCTCTTTTTATGCTAACTTTTGATAAAGCTGAGAGTTTGGATAGGATTTACGAAATAAGAACAATTCTGAATGTCGTAGTCAAAATCGAACCCATGCGCAAGAATACAAGATTGATACCTCAGTGCAAACGATGCCAAGGATTCAATCATACGCAAACGTATTGTCGAAAAGGACCACGATGTGTGAAATGCGCCGGAAATCACCTCTCCCAAGTTTGTGGAGTAAACAAACAAACCTCTGCAACATGTGTTAATTGTAAGGGAAAGCACCCGGCAAATTATAGAGGCTGTGAAGTAGCTAAGGAGTTGCAAAAACGGAGAGATGCGCTCCTTAAGCCACTAAATATAAAATCAAAATTGCAAACTAAACCAAAGCGTAAGATCGCACCGGAGAAAGTAGGCAAACTAAAACTACCGGGTTCAGAGCACAAAAAGGTGAGGGAAAGATTGACAACAGAAAAGCCCTCGACCTCTGCTCTTAAAAGAAACGGTACTGAAAAGCTAAGATTAGAAAAGCCACCGGGTAATGACCCTCGGACAGCGGCAATGCAGTCTTATGCTCAGGCCGTGGCTTCCGAAAAACCAAAAAACCTTGAAATTTCGACCGACCCCTTTTCACATGTTTTCTCAGTTATTCTCGCGAAACTTGAAGAACAAGGCAAAATAAATAAAATTATTCTCGATAGGCTGGTTAAGCTTGAAAATAATTCACAGAAAACGCGCACTTCAACTAGAACATAAATGACAAACGAATGTTGAAAATATGTACTTGGAATGCAAACGGACTTTTGCAAAAACTTGACGAATTAGAAATATTTATGCGCCAAAAAGATATTGATATTTGCTGGATTTCTGAAACCCACATCAAAAAGGAATCGCATTTAAAAATAAAAGGCTATAATGATTACCACGCTTGTCACCCTTCGGGAAAAGCGAGGGGCGGATCTTCCTTGCTTATTAAAGACTGTATCGAGCAATCGGAAGACCTAAAGATAGAGCTTGAAACTTTGCAACTGTGCACGATTCGAGTTAAAAATAGTCAGCGTACTCTTAAAATTTCGTCTATCTACTGTCCACCGCGTTCCGCGCTTGAAAAAACAGATTTTACTAACATGTTTAAATCGCTTAAACCTAATTTCATTATTGGCGGCGATTTTAATGCGAAACATACGTTCTGGGGCTCAAGATACAGTTCGAAAAAAGGTAGAATGCTCTATGGGGCAGGTATGGAGTGCAATTGCGATTTCCATTCGACGGGTAAACCGACTTACTGGCCAACTGATACTTCAAAAATACCTGATCTGATAGATTTTTTCGTTGTGAAAGGAATATCTACCAACCACATAAAAGTCAGAGAGAGTTTTGATCTGTCGTCTAATCATTCCCCAATTATTTTGACATTCAGCGAAAAACTAGTCTATAACCTAGAGCCAGCGAGATTAACTGGTAGAACAACTAACTGGGAAGGTTTTAGGAACGAAATTGAAGACAATGTTAAACTGAGCGTTCCACTTACGACACCCTATGAACTTGAGGTTGAAGTTGATCGCTTCGTCGAGATCGTACAGCTCGCCTCTTGGAATAATACTCCCATTCCAAGGAAAACGCCGGACAAATACGGTTTACGATATCCTCCGGAAATAAAGGAATTGGTCAAGGAAAAACGAAAAGCGCGTAAAAAATGGCAACAGAGTCGTGCTCCGCAGCATAAAACACACTTGAACCGTCTGTGCAATTCGTTGAAGAAAACTTAAGGATTTTAAGAATCGTGCGATAGGCTCTTACCTTGAAAGTTTAACAGCGAAAAAATATTCCAATTATTCACTTTGGAAAGCCATAAAAGGCACCAAAAAGCCCAAAGTCCCCGCGCCGCCAATTAAATTGAATCAAAATGAATGGGCGAGGGAAGATAAAGAAAAAGCGGACGTCTTTGCGGCCCACCTGGAAGAAACCTTTAAACCCTACGATAGTCAAGTGGTTTACGATAACATCAATAGGCCGGATTTACCATCTGGCAATTTAACACTAACAAGTGCAACGCTTAGGGAACTCAAAAATGAGATCGAGATTCTAAAACCTAAGAAAGCTCCTGGTTATGATTTAATCACCGGAGAAATTCTCAAAGTTTTACCTAGAAAAGCTTTGATTAAGCTTCTCTATATTGTAAATGCTGCGCTCAGATTAAAACACGTTCCGAGCCAATGGAAAGTTGCGGAAGTAATAATGGTCTTAAAACCAGGAAAATCGCCAAATGAGGTAAAATCGTATATGCCAATTTCGCTTCTTCCAGTCATATCCAAAATTTTCGAGAGGATATTACTAAGGCGTCTCCAACCGGTTATAGACGAAAATAATCTTATCCCTAACCACCAGTTTGGGTTCAGAAGTAAGCATTCGACGATTGACCAGGTGCATAGAATTACTGACGTAATCGAGAAAGCATTTGAAGAAAAAAAGATTTGCTCAGTGTATTTCTTGACGTCTCGCAGGCCTTTGATAAGGTGTGGCATGATGGCTTGAAATCCAAACTACGACAAGTTCTCCCTGTGTGCTTATACGATATTCTAGTATCATACCTGGGGAATAGACTCTTCCGTATTAGACATGGAAACGAATACTCGCAGCTCAAAGAAATTTCGGCCGGCGTACCACAAGGAAGCGTTCTTGGGCCGCTTCTCTATCTGTTATATACTCGAGATATACCGAAAGAAGATGGCACTATCCTAGCTACGTTTGCCGATGACACCGCTATCCTAGCAGTAGGTAAAACAATCGAAGAAACGACTGAAAAACTGCAAAACGCGCTAAATAAAGTAAATGAATGGACGAGGGACTGGCGGATTGCCCTCAACGAATCTAAATCTGTTCACGTGAATTTCACTTACAAGAAAACTAATAACTTGCCAATTTTCCTAAACTCGGCCCGAATACCTTTTGCAAACGACCCCAAATACCTGGGAATGACACTCGACGCAAGACTGAAATGGAATTCGCACGTAAAAATGAAACGTAAAGAACTCGAAATCAAATATAGCGAAATGTACTGGTTACTCGGAAAGCATTCCCAGCTCAGTACTGAGAACAAACTGCTTTTATACAAGCAAGTGCTAAAGCCGGTGTGGCCCTACGGTATACAACTTTGGGGTTGTACCAAGAAAACAAATGCCAATATTTTACAAACTTTTCAAAATAAAGTGCTAAGAGAGATTGTCCAAGCACCGTGGTATATTAGAAACGACGATATCCACAGGGATCTCGGAATTTCGACAATCGAAGCTGAAACTAGAAGCTTCGCGAGAAAGCATAGAACCCGACTAATCGGACATGTCAACAATACAGTCCTACAAATATTGGATGAGAGCAATTTATTGCGCCGACTACAAAGGACGAAACCCTTCGACTTGGCGAGATAATGATAAACCGCATTTAGATTGCGGAACATGCAGGATCTTTCAGTGGAAAGTAACCTGCCAAACGTTTTTATTTCGTGAAAGAAAAATTGCTTGATAAGTTAATACTTAGTTGCGATATCTACCAAATTTATATCGAAGGGTGGTGTTTTTTTAGTCAGTAAGAATCTGACACTACTATGAGCACGCGCTTGCTATTCTCATAGTGTCTATGGAAGATTTTTCACCAACCCTCGGGGAAAAAAAAAAAAAAAAAAGAAAAAATCACCAAAGATCTGCACAATTTTCCTTTGGAACAGCTCAGGAGCGCAATTAATACCGAATGGAACACGATTAAATTTAAATCGGCCAAAAGGGGTCATGAATGTAGTTAATTCCGAACTGTCCTGATCCAATTCCATGTGCCAAAATCCACTACTCAAATCAAGTACGGAAAATACTCTTTTATTTGTTAATTTTGTTATGAAATCCTCAATAGTAGGAATCAAGAAGTGCTCCCGTTTAATGTACGCATTAAGTGGTTTTAGATCAAGGCAAATTCGGAATTTTACACTGGGTTTCTCAACAATTTGTAAGTTATTTACCCAATCCGTTGGGTATTCCACGGGCGAAATGAATCCCTGCTGTACCATGTTATTGATTTCTAATTTCAACTTTTTAACTATTGAATCAGGTATCCGCTTTTTATAATGCAAAACTGGTCGTGCATTTTCTCTCAAATGAATCTTAAACTGTCCGGGAAATTTGCCAAGTCCGTTAAACACATCTCGGTTTTTTGCCACGAAACTTTCCTTCGCATGTGGCAAACATGCAACACTACTAACATCTAAGAGTTCAATCGATCCGAAGCTAATGCTGTCTTTAAGTCCAAGTATTGGTTCAAATCGATCATCAACAACGAGAAATTCAGCAAATTTTTCATTTTTCGAATTCAAATCCCTACATTTTAATTTTACTGTACCAAAAACTTTTATTTTGTTACTACAGTCGAGAACGGATAAGTGCACAACGTCCGGGCACCGATTTGTTGTGCACTTATCCGGTCTGTGCACTTATCCATAAGTGCAAATTTTTGCACTTATCCGTAAGTGCACATTTTTACACTTATATGCACTGTATTTACGCACTCATAAAAAGAAACTACATATCTTTATACCATTTGGAATTCTTTTATTAAAAAAGAAAGTGAAAATTAAAAAAAAAATAACAAAAACAACACAACGACAAAAAAATCTGATTCAATTTTGAGTTAAGTACATAATTGCACATCTGTATATTCTTCTTCTTCCTTTTATCAGCGAGGCTATGATCGGAAAACAAGGGATCACAGCCCCCCCACTTCACCGCATTTCTACTGATCCGCCTGTGGGGTTCGCCTATTTGACCTCAGAAAATATCGGCAGGCCTGCCGATTTTGGATCACTCGGTTACTGAGGCCAATGAAATGCCGATGTCGTCGCATTTGTCTGATCGAGGCGTTTATAGGCCTGCCTTTCCTACATCGCGATGTCTTTGGAACGTGCATAGATATTGCCCTTTTAACAGGGTTCAAATGATCTCTTCTTTGAACGTGGCAATACCAACTGAGCCGGTCGCGCTCTAATTTTTGTACGATGGTTTCCTTGATGTGAAAGCTTCCACGGATCTTCGAACTTCTTATTCGATCAAGCTTGGTCACTCCTGCTGTCTTGCGAAGCATCTTCATCTCAGCTGCCGTTAATTTACTCTCATACTTTTTGTACATCGTCCAACATTGTGAACTGTATGTGAGCGCTGGACGTACAACTGCGGTGTAGAGCCTTCCTTTCAACTTAGGGGGCATTTTTCTGTCACAGAAGATAGCGGAATTTTCTCGCCACTTCATCCACCCTACGCTTACACGATGATTGATGTCGTCATCACAAGTTGCTTTGCTATTGATCATAGATCCCAGATATTTGAACTTTTCGTACTTGGGAAACACTGTTCCATTCAAATAAATGTCTGGAATAGGCCTGAGTGGATCAGAGAACGGGCAGCACAAGTACTCTGTCTTTTCTGAACTAATGCGATACCCATTTCCCTCCAAAACGCCCACCCACACATCAAGTGCTCGTTGCAGGGATGTAGGATCCTCACTTATGATGGCTCCATCGTCAGCAAAGAATAACTGATGTACCTTGGGGTCCATCACTTTACCTTCAAGCAGATAATCAAGGACTGTAATAAAGAGCAAAGGACTTAAAACGCTTCCCTGGTGCACTCCGACTTTGATTGGGAACTCTTCGGTTACTCCAGCGGGGCATCTTACTTTTGTCTTTACTCCTTCGTACATGTCCATAATCATCTGTACATAGGTTTCTGGAACCCCTCGATGTCTTAGCGCCACCCATATCAGATCTCGTGGTTGTCTGTCGAATGCCTTTTCAAAGTCAACCAATACAATATGCAAATCCCTTAAGGAATCACGATGTTTTTCTATTATGATCCTTATACTTTGGATTGCATCTGTGGTTGATTTACCCGAGACAAACCCGCACTGATCATCAGATAGCCGTATTATTTTTCGCAGTCGGCCACCTAATACTTGCTCAACGATCTTCATGGTGTGTGACATCAGCTTGATCGAACGGTATCTATCACAGTTTCGCGTATCACCCTTCCCTTTGTATACAGGGAGAAGGTAACTTTTCCTCCATTCATTCGGCATTGGATCACCTCTCACGAATTTGGAGATGAGAATTCTGAGCCATCTGAACCAGATGTCTCCCAACTTTTTCCAGAACTCAGAGGGTATCTCGTCTGGCCCAACCGCTTTTCGTTTTTTGGAGTATTTGACCGCCTCACTAACTTCTTCGACTGTAATGTCGGGTATTTCTTCACAGTTAGGAGTGGCTCTTGGAAAGTATAGGCGGGGAAACTGTTCATTTAAAAGCTCTTCACAATACTGCCGCCACCTCTGCAGAATTTTGTCGTCATCCACAAGAAGCTGGCCATGAGCATTGCTAATGAACTTTGGCGAACGAATCTCCTGAGCATTCTTCCTTCTTTGGGCGGCTATTTTAAAGATAGTGGCGCTCTTGTTCATATTGTGTCTTCGCAGCTCCTGGATAGCCTGGTTTGCATCAGCAACCGGGGAAAATATTTTCTCCAGCTCCCGATACAGGCCCTCCGTACTCTCTGCTTGAAGCTGAGCGCACTTCTTCTTCGCTTTTTTCTTGCAGCATCTGTATTCCATTTCGAGGCGAGCTTTTTCGTCATTATTATTAGAGGGGCACTTTGACCAAGCTTTGAAAGCCGCTTTCTTCTCATTTAGCACTTTCTCAGCTTCATCACTCCACCACCATGTTTCTTTGGCGTGTTGATGGTGGCCTTTTGAAGCTCCTAGCAGTGATTTGGCCTTCTTTAAGCAAGTTCGCTGTAGCGAATCCCACATATTTTGTGCTCTGCACTCTTCATCCTCAACTCCGTTGATGGTGTGAGGGAGGTAATTTTTCATTACGAAAACAAAAGCTTCGCCTTTTTCTTTGTCCAGATTATACCACTTGATTTTCTCAGAGACCCTTGTTTGTTTGCTTTTCTTTGGTGTTTTCATAAAAATTTCTGTTAGCAGGAGACGGTGTTGCCGAGCGATTGCCTCTCCCAGGATCACTTTGCAATCTTTTACCCGGGGCTTCATGAAACTGCCTACCAAATGGTAGTCAATCTGAGTTTCATCTGTATATGTAGTTGCACATCTGTATATGTATATACATTTGTACATACGTGCATGTGCAATCGATATTATATCCAAAATAGCATTTTTTATACATAATTCTACTAGTGGGGCGCCGTAGCGTAATGGGTTAGTGTGTCGGACCACTGCGCGTGAGGTTCCAAGTTCGAATTTAAGAGAACACCAACAAGTTTTTTCACCGGCCCACCTCTCGCGAACGTCTGACAACTATCAGAGAGTATTGTTATCTCGAGAAACCTTCTCAAAACAAATTGCCCTTCGGATACGGCACTAAACTGTAGGTCCCTTCCATTCGTGTGAAAAAAATAACGCAAACAACATGAGTGGTTGCGAAACGCTAGGCTCTGGTACAAGAGCTGTTGCGCCAAATATTTATTTATTCACTAGCAGGTACCCGGCGAGCGTTGCTGCGCATAACAGAAAAGAAAACAACTGTCAGGCAGGCGCCGGGGGATAAGTCTATTAGAGAACAGTTTTGTGCCAGCCAACAGTGGGTAAGTGGTCCAACCTTAAATATATGTATCAACAAATAAATTAGTAGTAAAGTACTATAATACTAAAGTAGTGGGCAAACTGCTGGAGCGATGGTACCCGACGTGCTTTGCTGCGACTAACAAAAGAGAATTTTTTTAGTACTAAAGTGCTATAATACTAAAGGAGGCGACCGATTTGGACCAAACTTCATATGAATCCTCTGAAGCCAATTCCGAAGATCGCCTGAAAATTTGAGCTCAATCGGTTTCATGGTTTCGGAGTCCATAGCAGACAAACATAGGTGCACAATTTTTTTTCCATAGAAAAAAGCACGTTCAATTTTTCCCGAATTTTCCAATTCTCCGCGCAATTTTTCAAATTTTGCTTACCGTATAAACCTTATTTGGACTATTGCGAAAATTGAAAAAAAAAAAATTAGCCAAATCGGTTCAGCCGTTCTCAAGAGATACGATGACCAACGAACAGCATTTCATTTTTATTTATACAGATTTATAAGTCAAAAGCTTGAGCTAATCAAAGAAAAGGAAATTGAAAAAAAAGCAAGAAAAGAAATTCTTTGCTTCTTCGCTCTTGACTTATACTAAGGGTTATTAATTTGAGTGAACATTTTTGCAGTAGCAAGTTGTTTAAAATAATAAAAAACACTGTTGACACGTGAACATTTTAATGCGAGAAATTAAGCGCAATGGCAGATGCGTTTGAAATACAAACTGCTATTTATGTCTGTCAAACTGTTATAGTCCTATTTCATACGCATGTGGCAAGTGTTGCCATTTAATTTCTTAATAATGTAAAAACAAATTTAAATTTACATTTGCACTTATCCGTTTTAAAAACAGTGGAAAGCTTTATTCGAGGTTTTGAAAAGTTGTTCGCTTATGACGAATTTGCACTTAAACGTTTTGCACTTATACGAACAAATTTGTATAGAAATCGCGTGAAATGGCTAGGGGCATCTAAAGTAGTTGCCCTTATGCGATTTTTCCACTTATCCGTTTTCCGCTTATCCGTTCTCGACTGTACTATAATCGAAAACAGGAAAGTTATTTTCCTCATTGTTCATATTTACATTAATGTTCCTAATCAGTTTTAATGGAACACAATTGACATCTGATCCTGTGTCGATTTTGAAAATTACTATTGCACTTCCTATTTGATATGCATTGGTCCATCTCTGATTTATTCCGATTGAATTTATTCTACAAAAGCAATTAAATTTATGCGTGTTATCTAATGAGCTAATTTTCCTATCTTTTGTACCTGTTACATCATTCCAGTAAACACCATCAATGTTTCTTCTTGTGCTGCTGTTATTGCTACCACCGCCACCACTGTTGTTTTCGTTGTAAGCAGCTTCCTTTTCCTACGTTGACTGAAATGACCCGTTTTCCCACACGTTCGGCAGCTGATACCTTTTGCTTTACATTTGACCATATGCCCGTACTTCCAAGCACCACCACAATTGAAACAAAAGCGACTCATTGCATTAACAGTTGCGGTATTTGCGGTACTGTGTTCCCTTGCAGTAATGGATGTTACCGTTTGCCTAGTCGCATCCAAAATTGCTTTTTTCACATTTGCCGCATCATAAATCTTGCACGTATCAACTACACGTGCCAATAGTTCATCACGTCCATCCAATTTCAATTGAAGCTTTTTGTCGTGTACACCGATAACTATCCAATCACGAAGCATTCTTTGCTCGTATGATGCACCACATTCGCACTTGAATTCACATTTGCTTATTTGTGTGCGCAATTCCGTTTCAAACTCCGTGAACGATTGCATTTCTTTTTGTACAATCGAATTGAACTTATAGGATTCCATCGCAACGCTCTTTTGTGGCAAACAATGTGCATCAAATGCTGATAATATTTCCCTTAATGTACG
The DNA here is from genome assembly GCA_945910035.1 of Brachypalpus laphriformis. Lineage (NCBI taxonomy): Eukaryota > Metazoa > Arthropoda > Insecta > Diptera > Syrphidae > Brachypalpus > Brachypalpus laphriformis. The sequence continues at coordinate 113,485,327 of OX246754.1, read as the reverse complement.
CTGTCGTATTTCTTGTTCGACACGTGCTGCTTGTTGTTGAACACCATCAACAACCACTGCGCAACTATTGTTCTACTACCAAGTAACGAATCTTCGGAACCGTCATTTGGGAAAAGCTAGTTATAAATTCGTCGACCACCCGCTCCAATTGTCGACACAAACAACGTGTCTTTTGTTTTCTCATCTTCACGTGTTTTTCCGTGTGCGATCATATACACTGTGAAATCACTTTTCCATAGCGGCCACTGTATTCCCAGGTCGGAACAATTCAATGGTTGTGGTTTGTCTTCCATTATGGGAATTGCACTGATTTTCCTTCTGACACCATGTATTATGTTCGTGGATAAATTAAACGTTAGTCACTTGTGTTATAGATTTATATCTTTATTAGCCGATGTTGCTCTTACAATGGTTGATCCCCGACTGACCTATGACTGTCTTACATATGTCTGACAATTCAACCTATTCTAGTTGCACTTAAGTCAGCACTTATTACAATACCACAACCATCGTGGACACAGTTGTTTATAAGTGCATACAGCGATTACAGGAGGTAGATTAGACCAGTGGTGAAAATAAGCGACATTGTAGCGACAGTTTAATTTGAAATAAATAAAGAATAAAGTGATTGAATATTGTGTTGAAGTAAAGTTGGTGTTTGATAATAAATAAACGATTAAAATACACAAAAGACGGTTTTATTTAAATGAACCACAGGAAGAATATTACATTGGTGTCAGAAAAGTGAAATAAAACCAATTTCGTGTATTACTTATTGTGTAAGTGAAAAAAAAAAAATTGTTCGGAAATTACTAGAAGATTTGTCATTGCCGCAACTAAAAGAAGTACTGAGCCAGCGGGAGCAACCTACGACTGGTACGAAAAGAGAATTGATTATTAATGTAGTCTTCACTTTTATTTAAATGAAATAAAACACTCGATCAAATACAATACGTTATAACTCTCATTTTATTGAATGGAAAAGTTAATACCTCCGATGAGGTTGGTGGTAGTTTGGTTCTTTGTTTCAGCTTGGCGTCGTACGATGTTACGGTTACGTCCTTTATCTAAATGGAGAGTATATGCGTTCGTTATGTAGTTTGTCGTACATTGTCCGTAGGGTATCGTATGTCAGTCTGGCCCAATCCCACATTCGGCTGTCCTGACGTTTCATTCGCCCCGAATGAAGAATTCAGTTGTTCCACCTCTTCATATACTCGGCTACCGTCGTTGTAGTTCCTGGACCTTCATGGTCCCCCACCTTCTGCACGTCATACCTTCCATGATTGAGTATCTTTATCACCTTGTACGGCCCGAAGAATTTGGGTCTCAGCTTCATACCGCTTCCAAACTGCGTTCGCTTAATGGCTACTAGCTCGTTTAGCTGATAACTTGGCTCCGGTGCCCTCTTCTTGTTGAATGACCTCTTATTCTCCCCTTGGATTTTAGCGATGTTTTCACGGACTTCCTCCCGCATCGTAGCCCTTTCCACATCCAGCTCATCTACCTGTTCCTCATCCAGTAATTCCCGAAGATCCGGATACTCGGCAGTACGCATCTCGAGTCCTGTAAGCATCCTGAATGGACAAAACTTTGTACTTCTGGGTGGCGTATTGTTCAGTACTTGCTGAACACGATCTATGTGCTTGTACCAGTTTTTGGAATTATCGGCACAAGCTTTAGAGAGCATTGGCACGATTATTCTATGGATCCTTTCCACTTGACCGTTCCCGCGCGGTACTCCTGTTGCAATCAGCAGATGCTGGATGTTTTCTTCCCTGCAATACTCCTCGAATGCTGTAGATGTGAAGGCTGTTCCTCTGTCCGATATTATCCTTCGTGGGTTACCCAAAACAACAGACTGCTTTCTAAGCCGATCTACGACCTCGCTCGTTCCAGTGCTCCTTGTAGGATAGAGCCATACAAATTTGGAGAACGCATCTACGACGACTAGTATATGGTTATACTGTTTGTGCGTTGGTTCCATTGGCCCGACGTGGTGTATATGGTATGTCCCTAAAGGCTTATCTTCTTTGTCGATGGGCTTCAGATAGCCTTCCTTCTTGCCACTTTTCGACTCCGCTATGATGCATTTAACGCATCCTCGCACGCTGTTCGCTACCTTTGCAGCCAAACCAGGGATAAAAAACGTCTTTTCTACCAGGTCCTGCGTTTTCTTGACGGAAAATTGTCCTTGCTGGTGGTCGACGCTAATTATCTCCTGCTCCATTACTGTGGGTATCACCATCAGTTCCTTTACCGGATCTTTGTAAAGTATTCCTCCTTAAATATTTTTTTTTTTTTTTTTTTTGTTGCGCCTGGAGGTGCAGGAATCTTCAAAAGATACCAATGGTCCGTACCATTGGTTATGCCCGATTCATATATCTGACAATGCCATCAGTGCTAGTCAGTATATGCCTACGGGCTAAACCTCACCCCCTCAGAGAGGCACTATGAGAACCGGCTGCGCGTACTCATAGTAGTAGGAAATTCGTTCCTCTCATATTTTCATTTTTTGTGATGACTACGACTAAGTTGCCTTAACGAGTAGTTTACGCTTCTGTAGTGTTAATCGCGTTAGGTAGGTAGCTTTCCAGTGAAGGCACCTACTAATACCGTCATTACATGCGGTTTTTCCTTACGGCGCTAGGTCGAAAGGTCTTGTTCTTTGTAGTCGGCGCTCAAGGTTTGTCACGTCCATAGCACGGATTATTTCATTATTGCAATGAACATGAAGACGGGTACGAAGTTTGCGAGCAAAGTTTGTTACTTCGTCCCTCACGGTAGCAATTCCTAGATCTCTGTGAATATCACTATTCCTTATATACCAAGGAGCATTCACGATTGCTCTTAGCATTTTATTTTGAAATGCTTGCAGTAGAGCCATATTGCTTGGTTTGGTACAACCCCAAAGTTGTATACCATATGTCCAAGACGGTTTTAGCACTTGCTTATACAGAAGCAGTTTGTTGTATACGCTTAACTTCGAGTATCTTCCGAGTAGCCAATACATTTCTCTAAATCTGATTTCGAGCTCTTCGCGCTTCTTTTTAACGTGTGGTTTCCACTTAAGTTTTGCGTCTAGGGTCATTCCTAAATATTTTGCCTCGTTTGCGTAAGGTATTTGTACCGAGTTAATGGATATAGGTACGTTGTTTATCTTTCTTAACGTAAAATTGACATGCGTTGATTTTGTCTCATTGAGGACTATTCGCCAGGCTTTTGTCCATTCGCATACATTGTTCAAAGCTCGTTGGAGTTTTCCCGTTGATGATTCGACTGACTCATCCGTTACGAGAATAGCCGTGTCGTCTGCGAACGTTGCTACAACGGTCCCTTCATCTTGTGGTATATCTCTTGTGTAGAGCAAGAACAGGATTGGACCGAGAACACTTCCTTGTGGAACACCGGCGTAGATATCTTTGAAATCCGAATATTCACTCCCGTGTCTAACACGGAAAAGTCTGTTTTCAAGATAAGATTCCAATATTCTGTACAACTTTTCCGGTAAGATTACCCTTAGCTTATACCTTAGGCCTTCGTGCCATACCTTGTCGAAGGCTTGCAATACGTCGAGAAAAGCGCTAGAGCATATTTTTTTCCCTTCTAGAGCTTTTTCAATCTCGTTCGTTATTCGATACACCTGATCGATTGTGGAATGTTTGACCCGAAACCCGAATTGATGATCCGGGATCAAGTGTCTTTCTTCAATTACTGGTTGCAATCGTTTCAGCAGAAGTTTCTCGAAGACCTTAGATATTATTGGCAGAAGTGAAATGGGTCTATATGATTTCTTGTCATTTGCACATTTCCCCGGTTTCGGAACCATAATAACTTCGGCGACTTTCCATTGCCTTGGAACATATAATAGTCTTAAGGAAGCATTTGTAATGTAGAGCAACTTAACCAGCACTTTTTTCGGTAGCTCTTTCAAAATTTCGCCAGTGATTAAATCATATCCCGGAGCCTTGTTATTTTTCAATTTTTGTATTGTCATTCGAAGTTCGGACAGGGATACGGTTTTTACTTTAAAGTTGTCGGGTGCCATATTAACATTCGGATCTTCGATCAACGGTTGTCCATCGAACGGCTTGAACGTTTCCTCTAAGTGATCGGCAAATAATTCTGCTTTCTCTTTATCTTCTTTTGCCCATTCCCCGTTAGCTTTCCTAATTGGCGGCGAGTGCATTACAGGTTTCCTTATGGACTTCAAGGCTTTCCATAGAGAGTAGTTTGAATACTTATCAGCGGTCAGACCCTCGAGGTAAGTAGAAGTCTCGTGATTTTTTAGGTCCTGCAGCACTTTTTTAAACTTGTTACAAAGATGGTTCAGATAAGTTTTATCCGGTGGCGCGCGGGATTGTTGCCATCTCTTGCGCGCTCTCCTCTTTTCTCGTATGAGGTCTTCGATTTCAGGCTGGTATTTGACTTTATTGTTCCGCGCTTCTGTCTTTCGCAAAGGAGTGTTTTTCCACGCTGAGCTCTGAATGGCTTCGACGAGTTTGTCGATTTCTTCTTCTATTTCGAACAGTGTCTTTAGCGGTACATTTAAAGCAACATTTTCCTTGCAGTCTCTTCTGAAAGCGTCCCAGTTAGTTTTGTTACTAGTTAACCTAGGCGGTCCTTCTTTTTTTACTAGACTTCCACCTATTTTCAGAGTGACTGCCGAGTGATCTGAGCATAGATCATAGCATTCTTCGATTTCCGTCAAATTTTTAGTTAACCCTTTTGCGATAAAGAAGTCGACGAGGTCAGGGATTTTATTTTTGTCAGTTGGCCAATAAGTTGGCTTTCCTGTCGAAAAAAAGTTCACCCCACGTTTCATGCTGGCTTTGTACAATAATCTGCCTTTTGTCGAATTGCATCTTGATCCCCAGAAAGTGTGTTTCGCGTTAAAGTCACCACCTAAGACAAAATTAGGTCCGAGTGAGTCAAAGAGACGAACGAAGTCGTCTTCTACTAGCTTATATCCCGGAGGGAAGTAACTAGATCCGATGTTGTAGTCTAAGTGGTTTATTTTTACGGAGACTGAGCTTATTTGCATAGAATCAAATTCTATTTCTATGTTTTCGGAGTGCTTAATACAGTCTTTGATGTAAAGAGAGGACCCGCCTCTCGCATTTTCCGAAGGATGATTCGCATGGTAATCGCTGTAGCCTTTTATTTTGGGTCTAAGTCCCTTTTTTAAGTGCGTTTCCGATACCAAACATATGTCAATGTTATTTTTCCGTAGAAACACTTCTAACTCGTCGATTTTTTTCAGAAGGCCGTTTGCGTTCCACGTTAGTATCTTAAGTAGCTGTGTCATATTCATGTTTTTTTGATTGTCTTGCGAGGTTTGAACTCGAGCTTGCTCAATTTGTCAAGTATAATTTTATTAACTTTGGTTTGCTCCTCAAATTTTTCCAATATAATGGTAAATATTTGGCTAACCGGATCTGTTGTAGCTGATCTTAATTTGTTTTCGTTTGACGCGACTTGCGCGTACGATCTCGCGTCAACCTGTGGCGGTTTTTCCGCTGCACTTGGACCAGCGACGTTCTCTTGCGCAATTTTTTTATTTCCCTTTATCGGTCGCTTCGTTTTGACTGGCTTAGCGGTCTTGGGCTTATCGGTTTTACGATCTCTTAAGCTTGGGTTCGGGTGTATCGGTTTCTTGAGAGTATCGCGCCTTTTTTGAAGCTCCTTTGCTACTTCACAACCTCGATAGTTTGCTGGGTGCTTGCCTTTACAGTTTATGCAGGTCGCCGGAGCCTGCTTATTTAAGTCACACCTTTCTGATAAGTGGTTCCCGGCACATTTTACACATTTCGGTTCTTTTTGGCAATACGACTGGGTGTGATTGAAACCTTGACAGCGTTTGCACTGAGGTATCGATCGTGTATTCGTACGCATAGGCTCGATTTTAACTACGATATTCAAAATACTTTTTACGTTATAAATATCGTCTATATTTTCGCTTCTATCGAAGGTTAGCATAAAGAGCGGAAGTCCGCGCTTGACCAAGATTTCATTGCCTTGTTCCGTTTTCTGCTTTATCTTCTTTAAGATATTAATTGCGTCGATAATTTTCAAGCCTTTTCCTTTAAGGTCATTTATAATGTCATCTTTAGTGCACGAGGGGTGGAGACCCCTTGCTATAACACGGAGTGGTCTTTCTGATTTATTTTCGTAGGTGAACCACTGGATCTTTTCCGCGTTTAGTTTTTTCGATATTGCTCGGTAGCCGTCAGAGTCAACTACATTAATTTTCCAATCATTGTTTCGGAATGACGTTACTTTAAATTCCGATGTCACAGTTCCCTTAAGAAGGCAATGCAATTTATTGTAGTCCGTAAAGCCGACGACGTTTATTGCAGGCGGGGGACGTAATTTGTCGTGAGTTTGTTTCTGTTTCAAGTCTTTTTCTTTGTCTTGTTTTCGTGGCTCGACTTCAGGTGAAGAACCGGCTCTTCGTTTTTTGCTGGGTCTTTTCTTTGAGACCCCATTTGTTTCGCGTGCTAGCTCTTCTTCATCCGTGTGATATTTGGGACTAGCTGCACGGGGTGGGGTAATTTCCCGTTCTCTTTGCAAAAGTGAATTCTTTAACGCCTTGTTTTCCTCTTTTAGTGATTCTACCTCTCTCTTAAGCTCTTGGTAGAGTAGATCCATTTTATTTAGCTTAATACGGAGTTCATTGTTTTCTTCCTCAAAGCTATTACATTTCACTGAGTCCCGTTTCTCTTGCGCTTGCGCTTCCGGCGGACTTCTTTTTCCGGAGACATTCGGTCTTGATGGTGGAGATCGAGTTACCCTTGAATTTCTCAAAAAGGGGTTTATTAAATGCAACAATTGGCTCTCCCCAGAATCCGTAGAGCCTACCTCCGAAGAGGGTGGATTTTCCAGAGAACCTGGACTGCCACCTGGGGTACTATATCTATTTGTTTTACTCATTGCATATTATGTATACATTTTATCCCCGGTATACGAAGGGTGGATTTTAGTCGCCTCTTACGACAGGCATGCCTACCTCGGGTATATTCTGGCCCCTACTCAGAAATGAAAAAATTTTCTTACTCTTCCCTCTCGAGGATTTTTCTCACTGCTCGAATCCAATCGTCCCTTAATTGCGCTTCTCGAATGCGATGGCTCAACGAATCTTCCACTAGTAAACATGAAACTCTGCTCAGCGCATCCACGTGTCTCATTTTGGACCCTGAACGATGCTCGATGACATAGTGGAATTCTTGGAGGAACATTGCCCACCTGGCGACTCTCAATGGGACATCATTCTTTTTCATCGTCATTGGTGGTTCCTCATTCCCGACTGGGCAGTAATCTCCTATTATCTTCAACAACTTTGCCCGACAGTTTTCCTCTAAATGTTTTAAGTCTAAGTCTGTCTCCCTTTCAAACACACCCTCTTCTGCAGCCCGACATATGTATCCCACCTCATTCGTAAACTCTCTCCCACACCCAGGTCCCACCTAGCTGTGTATCCATGGCTCCCAGCCAACCGATCGACTTCACTGCCTCGTACTTCCAGTTCGCGGTCAACTTCCCCGCAACCGTCTGCGTACCCTCTGCTTTTGTTCGATCCAACGCCTTTCGCGTCTGCTACCTCACCACTTACGTCTCTTAACTGACCTTCGTCAATCCGTGATACATTGTCGGTGCTGGAGTTGCTTCTTTCCTGCTTGTGTTTGAACTCCGCCCCTTCGGCCGTAATTATCAAATCCGCCTCAGCGAGGATATCATTCCCAATTACTGCGGAATATTGGATATCTCTTTCTCTAACTACATGAAAATTGACGTTCAACTTGATCCCGTCCACTACTATCTC